>PVJC01034730.1:0-18663 GCA_004026665.1 Murina feae
GGGGCTTGGCCAGCCTGCAAACAGCCATCAGCCCCTCACCCAGGCTGACCAGGCATGCCAGCAGGTGGACATCCCCAGAGGGCTCCCAGACTGCAAGAGGGCACAGGTCTGGCTGAGGGACCTCCCGAGTGCACAATTTTTTGTGCACCAGGCCCCTAGTACTTATATAACCTTAGTTACCCCTTTAAAGACCTTACCTCTGAATATAATCACTTTGGGGGTTAGGGCTTCAACATGGAGATTTTTGGGTGAGGGAGACACAATTCATTCCATAATAATATCTGAAGACAAAACTCTGATCTATAGCCAGTCTTTTCTGAATACTTTATCTCAAAGCATTCCAACCCAGTGTCCCTTTACCTTCCCCTCCTCCTACCACTATTCCCTTTGTACCCTCAGCTTTTTGCTGAATATTATTTCTTCTTACATTTTACTACACATTTTAAACCTGAAAGAACCTAGGAGTGGGTGTTGCTCCTTACATTTATATTAGTTAAATGTAAGGAGCCATCCTGGAGTAAAGTAAGAAAGACTTGATCACCTAGAAAAAAACACAAGAACTTCACATATTTAAGTTTAGGGGCTTGGCTATTTATCCTCCTTTTATTATGGAAAACAAATAGAGTTGAAGAAAAGATAGGGTCATTGAATAGGCAGTGAGACTTGGTGGAAAATGCACTAGGAGAGGGAGTAGGTAGAAGGTACTAGATGGTAATTGAAGGATGTAAGGGTGTGAGGAGAAGTTCATCTTAGTCTGTGATCTGAAGGCCAAAATCTAACTGGGAATCAACCAGATAGGAGAAGACTCTCGGAGTGAAAGGGTAGAGAAACCAGATGAGCCAAAATATTCCCTTTGGAAGAGAAAATAAATGGGCTCAGCCAAGAGCAGCACTGTACCAATAAGTAATTACAAATATTGGCTGCTGCTATAGTTTGTTATTAACCTTTGTTTGATTCCAAGTGCAAACAATATCCTTGCAGTTTCAGAAGGGTGGTTCTTTAGTTTTAGCTTACATCACCCTTAGACAAAAAAAAAAAAATTGTTATTATTTTTTTTTTGTCTCTGTGGATTACTGACCTCAAAATCTTTCTTTATTCATTTAATTGCATAATAATAAAATGCTGACTTTAGCAAACGAATGGAGAAAATTGGGAGACAAGAATTCCAGAAACATTGAGTCTTCATTCACTCATGTGTTCTTGCCCCAAATCTACCACATCTCAGTGATTAGGATGCTTTGAAACCCTCCTTAAAATGTCAGCATTTATTATTTAAGATCTTTTCTAAAATGCATGACTCTATTTTGGGTGAATAATAAAATCTTTGATCATTTATTTACACATGGAGTTCCAGAATCCATCTCTATGAACACCAATTCTTCTATATCATATGGGTAAGATAAATAAAAGAAATTCAGGATTTAGGCTGAAAGTGCATCCCTGAGCAGGCACAGAGGTGCATTTTGTTTGTTTTGGTACGAAGTTCTTTACATGGCTTTATTCCATTGCTGGCACTTTTAAGATTCATTTTCCAAACCAGAGGACCATAAATTTTGGTGGAGAGCTCTGGATATTTAGCTAAAGGATTTTTTATTATGTTGAGTCACTTTTATACACTTTTCCACCAACTCCTCCTCATCACTTCACTCGGTTAGGTCTCCCCCTACCCGGTCTGTTCCCACTTGATCTCCTTTGCTCTATGACCCAGTCTCCTTGACCTTTGAGTCAGGAGTGTCCCAGGGCTCACTCCTGGTACAGCTTTGATATTCATACTCCTTACTTAATCCCATCCAATCTCGTTGCTTTTTCATGGTGCTCAAAATTATATCCCTGGTCCCAAATTCCCCTACCCCAAAACTTAAGCTAATTCTTCCCACTGCCTGTCCAGTGTATCTACTGTGAGAGTTAAAAAGACATCTCAAACAAAACAGCCAAAATTAAATTATAAATTTCCTCCCCAAATCATTTCTCTTACAGTCTTTTCCATATCAGTACATGGCAAGTCCATTCCTCTAGTTGCTCAGGGCAAAACTCAAGAGTTATCTGACTTTCTCTGACACCACACAGCTAATCCATCAGAAAAACATGTTGCCTTAGTAAGAGGATTTATCTAGACTTTCAACACATGTGCCCTCCACTACCGTGAGCCGAGTTTGCTCCAACAACAGATCTGTACTCTCCCTGTTTTCCTCAGTTCTAGACCCTTACAGTCTGTATACAAAAGCCAGTGATGCTTTTAAAATATGCCATATCATGCTGTACTCTATCTTAAATCCTCCACTGACTTATCAACTTACTTGAAATAAAGTATTATGGTCCTATGAGTCTAGACATTTGTTACCTTTCTGAGTTCAACTCTTGCCGCATTCCTCATTACTTATTCCAGTGCAGTCCGGCTGACTTTCCTGCAGTTCTTTAAGATGCTCATGCCTCAGTGCCTTTGCACACACTGTTTGCACTCTCTAAAAATTACTTCCCCAGAAACATGCTTTGTTCCTTCAGGTCACTTAAACATCTGTTCAGATGTCATATTATCAAAGACATCTTCCTTGACCAGCCTTTCTAAAGTGGAATCCCTGCCCCTTCCCTCTCCATTCCTTCCCTGTCTTATTTTAGCTCATAGTTCTTATGTCCACCTGATATACACCTCCTATGTACCTGTTTATTGGCCACTTTCCCCACTAAGGGTCAGATCTCTGAGAATAGGCACTATGCATGTTAATTTGTTGATAGATTTCCAGTGCCTATAGTGCCTGGTTCCTAGTAGTTAACCAATAAATGAACAAATTGAGCTATTCCTACTTTTTATATGTATTACCCCAGTATTGTCACTGACAGTAAAGAGAAGCTATAGGAAAGGGAACCAGAGAGAAATCAGAAACCCAGTCTTGAAAAAAAATGTTCCCTCCCCCCCTTTTTTTTGAGACTTGCTTCTCAAATTGTGGCACCATCTGGGAAGCTTAGCTTGTTAGAAATGCAGATTTTCAGGGTTCATCTCAAATCTAAGAGAACACACTCTAGCAAACTCTATTAATTCAAAGCAAAAGTTGATTTAAAATTTTCTAGACCTCGGGGATGTTATTTGACCCCTTTTGTGGGCATCTGGATAGCTGATCTGTGGCTGTGCGGACTCCACTGTACCCAGGACTAGGTTTGCACTTTAAGATTGAAATGAATAGGGCCCCAAATCCTAGATTCTAACAAGACTCCTAAGTAACTGGTATGCATCGTGGCATGAGAAGCACGACCCTAGTGTCTCTAAATGCAGCTCCTTATTTCCTCAGTGAGACACACTGTCTTGTTTGAGCCAAATAGCGGCCTGCCTGATATCCGACATCAAGTGTCTTTCTGCATTGTCTGCCTTCCTGACCTTGTGACTTATAAATGGTTGACAAATGAGAAATGTGACTTGCATCAGGGAAACTAATAAGACCGGGAACCCTGCTGAAGTTCAATTTTTGACAGAGGAAAGACCCATCCAGGAGAGTGTGCCGGGGAAAATTATCACTCACAAGATCACGGTTCCCTGCCAAGGAGCAGGCTGCCAGTCTGAGCCCAAACAAGAGTCCATTGAGAATCACCACAGGCACAGCCTCCCCACTGGGGTGATGTAAGGAGACGGGTACTTTGTGCAGCAGAGCTTAACCTTCCGATGGCAGAAGGGAGACAGCTGCATTTACATTGTGTCTCATTCCTCTCAAGTTGTCTTGCAGAGAGCATCTTCTCTCCTGGTAGCTGCTGTAATTAGTATATTATTATCTTTTCATTGCTCCAATTTGGTTTGCTAAATCATCTGAACTTCTCTGACAGGCTGATGCTGCAAGGTCAGAAAAGAACATTTCATACTTATCTTAAGGCAGGTTTCCTTGAAGCATACGTGAGATGGGGATTTGAATGCATGTAATTAATTGGGAAGTGATCTCAGGAGAAAAGGAGTGAGGAAAACAGGCTGACACAGGGGGAAAGCCAAGTAAAGATGTGTTTAGTTTTCTTTGTTTTGTTTTTTTTTTCCCCTGAAGCTTAGACTCGCCTGATTCCTCAGAGAGCTCAGGGACATAGCATGCAAGACACCAGAGAGTAGGTCCCACCTTGAGGCAGAAAGGCTGCTCATTGTTGCCCTCTAACCAGTTAGCTGCAAGCTGTCCCCAGCAATTGTGTGTAACCTTTTCCCAATGAGGCCAATCCTTTAGACCAGGAGCAAGCCTTGGAGGCAAGACCAGAGGGAGTAGTGAGCTGTGAGCAACCAACCCTCACAGAAGCTGGGGTGCATCGCAGGTAAAGGTGACTTACAATACTTATTAGTAATTACCCATCCATAGACACTTTCTGAAGAGTGCTTTCACCCAGATTGGAAACATGTCCAATTATTCCAGGCCAAGAAAGAAATTCTTTCAATTTTAGATGTTAACGTTTTTTATTTAATTACCGATTGCTGTTTTGAATGCGTTGTAAATATTAACTCATTTACTCCTTATGACAACCGAGAAGCGCAAGTGCTAGTGTTATTTCCTTTTTAATGATGAAAAACAAAACAAACAAACAAAACTAAGGCACTAAAAGCTTAGGAAATTTCCCCAAAGTACTCAGCAGAAGCATATCTGAGTCTAGGCAGTTTGGCTCCAGACTCCTTATTTTAACCACTAGGCTACGAGACACCAACTGGATGACTGCCACTTTGAATGTAAGCACAGCTCCATGAAACCCCACCCAGTGCTTGACACATTGTAGGTACCTATTTGTGTTGGCTTAAATGAACCAAATGACATAAGAGAAAGAGGTTTGGATAAAAATATGGATCCCTTTGATCTTGTATACATCAGCTTTTGCTGCCCAAGAACACATTTCAAAAACTGGTGGCTTAAAACAGCCAACCTTAATGTAGTGCTCAATTCTCTGGACAGCCTGGCAGTTCTGTTCTTGATGGGCTCCATCTTGCATTCTGTGATCAGCTGGCAATTATCTAGGCAGATCTCCCTCATGGATTGGTTTTCTAAAGCCTGAAGTATTGGGAGGAAGAAGATCATGTGTTTCTCATCATCTAACCGGCTATGCTGAGCTTATTTAGCTAGCATATTGGGAGTTTTGTAGCAAGGAAAATAAAAAACCTAGGCTAAGAATTGGGACACCATCACTTCTTTGGCATTCTGTCGCCAAAATGAGTTACAGGGCCACCTCAGATTCAAAGGATGAACTGACTTCATATTTTGAAGGGGAGGAGCTACAAATTCACATTGAAAAAGGCAAGAAAACGGGGAGGGAAAGAATTCATAACCATTTTTACTTTTATCAGAGATGTCATTGCAGACCTGTTAGTTATAGTAGGCAGGATAGATAGATAGCTGTAAAGGCAGAAGGAGGAGAAGGAGGGAGGAAAAAGGGGAGTTTATCTCACCTACTGAACAAAGGAGTCAGCAGTCTTGGGACTTGCCAAGATAAAAATCACAAGTTAAAATTCTAATAAATTCTGGGTAAAACCATAACAATGTAAAAGTGGGAACTTGAAATCTAGTCTATCCTGCAGAGCAATCTTGGAACCTATAGGGAGAAAAGTATAAAACTCTTGGAAACCCCCCTAGGTGGTGCATTCAGATTAGCTGAGTTGCCTCCTTATGCTTTATGCTGTGTATTCTTAGTAAATTAACTTGCTTTGCTTCAACAATGCTGACTGTCACTTCTCTGAATTCTTTCCCATGAGAAAGATAAGACCCAAGGAAGAGAGAGCCTCCTCCTCCTTGAGCAGCTCTCCAGTAACAGTTACATGTAAATATGCAACATAAGCCCTTCTTTCATATTCATAACTTTATTTTACATATAAAATATTAATAATGTTAGATTAGGAAACTTACAAACCAAATCACTATCATTAATTGATTAAAAAACCCAATGTGCACATCTGAAATAAGAAACCTGCCTCTGGATGCTATTCTTTTCTTCTTTGAAAAAATAAAAACATTACATCAGCAGTTCTTTAGCCCTACAATAAATATCTGTTTTAAGGAAGGTTTAAAAAAGATTAAAATGTTATACAATGAAATTTGAGTCTCATCTCACTTGGCAATCTACCAATATCCAAAAAAAAAAAAATGTATGTATTTGCAAACATTAACTCCCTAAATGGGCATGTACTATACATATTTTCCTCTACTTTGCTTTTTCTCTTAGCTCTATATTTTGAACATATTTTCTTATTAGCACAAATATTTTAAACTCATTTTTTTTAAAAATACATTTTTATTGATTTCAGAGAGAGGAAGGGAGAGAGAGAAAGAAACATCAATGAGAGAGAAATATCATTTCTCAGAATGCATGGCCCCTACTGGGGATGGAGCCCACAACCTAAGCTTATGCCCTGACCTAGAATCAAAATGTGACCTCCTGGTGCCTGAGACAATGCTCAACCAACTGAGCCACATGGGCTGGGCTTAATTCATTTTTAAAATAAAGTTACCTCTGAAGTCCAGGGATATTCCTAACTCGTTTTAATATTGTGTTGCTGTTTTCAAGACTAAGTCTGTATGAGGCCTTTTAGAGTTTTTTATTCATTGTGGTAAATGAATACCACATGAATTCTACATGAGACCTACCCACTTCACAAAGTTTTAAGTGTACATTAGTGTTGGCTATAGGTACAGCGGATCTCTGGAGCTTATTCATGTTGCTTATTCCAGTTAATTAGTGAGTCCCCATATTTCACTACCACCAGCCCCTGGCAACCACCATTTTGCTCTTTGATTCAATTAATTTGAGTCATTTAGATACCTGATATAACTGGAATCATGCAGTATTTGTGTTTCCATTATTTCAGTTGGCTTGAAGGGTCATCCATAATCTTACATATTGCAGAATTTCCTTCTTTTTAAGGCTAAAAAGTATTCCATTTTATGTATACAGCACATTTCCTTTATCTATTTATCTGCTGATGAACATTTAGGTTGTTTCCACATCTAGTCTATTATAAATAGTCCTACAGTAAACCTAGGAGTGCTAATATATCTCTAAAATATTGATTTTTAAATCTTTGGATAAATATCCAGACATGAGATTGTTGGACTATATGGCAGTCTATTTTTAATTTTTTGAGGAACCACCATACTGTATTCCATAGCCATTTTGTATTCCCACCAACAGTGTATAATTTCTCCACATCCTTGCACATTTGTTATGTTTCATTTTTTTAAACAAAAACCACCCCAACAGGTGCCAAGTCAAAATCACAAGTACAAGTCTTATATTCCCTTTAAAAAATTAACCTTTTTGTCTATGACAAGTATGGCACTCTTTTTTAAATGTACTTTACTATTTACTTTTATCTTTATTGTTGAAAGATGTCCCCTTTTAGACCCTATTACCCCCCACACATACACCCTGCACCTACCTGACCCCCCTCCCCTGCCTTCACTGCACTATTATAGTCACATAGGCAAATACACTGATTTTAAGAATATTCAAGGTGTCTCAAAAATGTATACACGCTTTAAACAGCTGTCTTTATAATTATTCAAAATGACACCCTACACTTTAATCAATTTTGGCACCCATGTAACTATCACACAAATGGATATATAGGATATTTCTAGCAGTCCAGATATTTCCTTGTGCACCCTTCCAAGCAATCGCCTTACAATCCCACAGAGGCCACCACTGTTCTAACTTGTAAGAAAATCAATTAGTTTTGCCTCTTCTTTGAATATGCTGTAAATGTAATAATTTTTAACATGTAACTTTTTTGGAAAACATCTCTTTTTCAACAATGGTGTTTTATTTATCAGTAGTTTATTGCTTCTTGTTTTGGAGTAGTATTTTCTTTTCCACCTGCAATTTGTTTATCTCTTCACCTGTGGATGGATAAATGAGATATTTTGTGTTTTGTTCTATTGTGCATTAGGCTGCTATGCACATCCTTCTACAAATCACTTTGTGCACACATTTATTTCTCCTCATATCTTCCTATGAATTAAATATCTAAGACATCAGGTGGATATATTTTTAGTTTAGCAGGAGTTGCCAAAATTTTTTTAAGTAATGTATCATTTTACACTTCTACTAGCAATGCATGCAATTTCCAGATGCTCCACATGCCAACACTTAATACTTTCATTTTTCATAACTTCAGCTATTTTAATACGTGGGTGCAATGTATCTCCTTGTGCTGTTGTTTTTTATTTCCTTGGTAACTAATGATGTTGATCAGATTCTCATGTGTTCATTGTCCTATCATCTATCTTTTATGAAGTGTTTTGTGAAGTTCAAATACTTTGTCCATTTTAAAGGGTTTCACTTCACTTTTGCATTGATTTGTAGAAATTATTTATTCAGAGTATGGGCATTGCACATATTTTCTCTCAGTACAACGTTTTCTTTTTTCATTTTTATAATGTTATCTTTTTTGAATAGCAGAATATTTTAGTTTTCATAAAATCTTATCAGTGGAGTTTGTTTTTCTCTTGGTTACAATTTTTGTTTCCTTTTGCTTATTTTTATATGATTTATTTCAAATTGATTTTGGTATGAGATAGGAGTCAAAGCTACCTTTTTCTATATGGAAATGTAGTTGTTCCAGCATCATTTGTTGAAAAGATTTTTCCCTATTAAATTAATTAGATAGCTTGGTTCTATTTTTTAGCATTCCATTTGATTCTATGCTATGCTGTTCTATCCATACAAAAAAAATAACTTCATGAATTACTGTCACTTTTCAGTAAATATTGCAATAATGTAATCTAAGTCCTTTCATCTTATCCCTCAAACTTATTTTTGCTATTCTAGATGTTTCATACTTAATATAAAGATTTTAAAGTTATCTCTTCATTAACTTCTACAAGGAATAGTCCTAAAATTTTAATCGGGATTTTGTTGAATCTTAGATCAACTTGAGAAGATTTAATATCTTAAAATTTTTAGTCTTTTAACCCATAAACATAATACATCCATTTATTTAGGTCTTCTTTAATGTCTTATAGCAATATTTTGTCATTTTCAGTGAGGAAATCTTGCATGACTATTAAATTTACTCCTAGAATGTGATGTTAGATGCTATATAAATAGTATTGTTTCAAATTATATTATAAGTTGAAGAAATCATCAGCTCTTTCTAATTTGCTAAGAGATTTAATTATGCATAGGTGTCAAGTTTATCAAAAGATTTTCTATGTCTACTTAGATAATTACATTTTTATGTTAATTTAGTACATTATATTAATTATTTTCCAAATGATAAATCAAGTTTTCAGTGTTTAGATAATTCCTATTCAATCATGGTTTATATTACTAAGACATTTTAACAGATATTTGTGCCTGGGCTAATGAAGGGCATTATTTGGTATTTTTTTCTATGTTTTGGTATCAGGGTTATGCTGGCTTCATAAAATGAGAATATTAGCAATAACTTACATCTACTAGCTACAACAGCTATATACATATGTGAATATTAAAGAGATAAAGTGGAGCAAGAAAAATCTAATCCTAGAAGATTACGTGTTAAAGGATATAGACAGATTCATGGAGAGCAGGCTTGAGGGGTGCTGGGTAGGGGGTGGAGGGATTAAGCAAAAGAAAAAAAAAGAGAAAGAACTCAAGGACATGGACAACAGTGTAGTGATTGCTGGAGGTAGGGATGGTAGGATAGGTATAGGGTGTATAAATGATGATGATCAGAGACTTGACTTGAGGTGGTGAACACACAATACAATGTACAGATGATGTATTATAGGATTGTATACCTGAAACCTGTGTAATTTTGTGAAACAGTGTCATCCCAATAAATTTAATTAAAAGGAAAAAATAAAATGAGATAAAATAAAATAAGATATTTAACTATACTTTGTCTATGTTAGTTTTTAAGTTTACATTTAAAGACATACCATATTTTCCCACATATAAGATGACTGGGCATATAAGACGACCCCCAACTTTTCCAGTTAAAATATAGAGTTTGGGATATACTCGCCATATAAGACTACCTCTCTTCCAACACACACCAAATAAAAATTTAAAAAACAACAGATTTGATTTCAACATGGTAATTTTAATTCAAATGCTTATGACATGCAGGTACTCAGCAGGAAAACTGTCACTTATAATCATAAAGCTGTTTGTCATCAAACATGTAAACATAAAACAGTGCAAGTGGATTAAACTTTCCTAATTCACTCTAAAGCTGAAAGGAAGAATCCTATTGAATAAAAGAGTAATATGCAAATTAGGCATCACTCAGTGACAAAGATGGCCACCCCCATGGCCACAAGATGGTGGTGCCTATAGCCACAAGATCGCTGCCACCATAGCTACATGATGGCGGTGCCCATAGCCACATCTAATAAAAGAGTAACATGCAAATTAGGCATCACTCCATGACAAAGATGGCCACCCCCATAGCCCCAAGATGGTGGTGCCTATAGCCACAAGATTGCTGCCACCATAGCTACATGATGGCGGTGCCCATAGGCACATCTACTCTAATAAAAGAGCAATATGGAAATTAACCATCTCTCTGAGATGCCTAAGTCACACCCACCAGCCAAGCCATGCCCACCAGCCAGTCAGAGTGGGTGTATGCAAATTACCACAGCCAATATGGAGGCCGGCAGCCATGGAGCAAGCAGCAGCAGCAGTGGGGAAGGCGGCGGGAGGCAGCAGGGGCGGGGCGGGTGGTGGCAGGGGCAGGGCAGGCAGCAATGCAGGCAGCGGTGGATGCGGCCTGTTGGGGTGCGGTGTGAACCTGTGTGACCTGAACAAGGTCCCTGAGACCCTGGAATTCTTCAAGCTGCTGGGGCCAGATTACAGGGCCAGCTCTGAGGCGGGTGTCTTACTCCCTGTGGAGCCTCTGGATAGGTTCCCCATCCATGGTCCTGCGGGGGGGCCCAAGCTGGAGCCTGGGCTCTTTGAGCTGCCAGCAGTGATGGGGGGAAGCCTACCATACCCCAAGCCTTGGAGCTCCCCGGGCTGTCCCGCAATCAAGAAGCTGTCCCTGGTGGCCCCCCGTGGCGGCTCAACCTGAACCGAGCCCTTGCACCTCCTGTACCCCACTGTGGTGAACACCCCCAGTGGGGACAACGGGCCGGGCCCCTTGGCCTCTTTCAGCTCCTTCTTCTCAGACTGCGTCCTGCCACCGCCACCACCACTGCCGCTGCCACCACCCCGCCAGGTGTCCTATGGTCTGTGCGCGGGTTACGGGCACACCGCTTACTGCAGCTTCTGGAGACCCAGTGGGGTTTGGAAAGGAGACCCAGGGGAGGAGGGACCACCCTAGGACTGACGTGATATACCCTCCCTCCTGTGAGAGACTGCTGTAGATACTCCAGGTCTCTCCCCAGACGAAAGGACAATGGAAAAATGCACATTGAGATGAAACCCATGGGGTAAGGGTCCCACTGGGGGGCTTGGCCAGCCTGCAAACAGCCATCAGTCACTCACCCAGGCTGGCCAGGCATGCCAGCAAGTTGACATCCCCCAAGGGGTTCCAGACTGCGAGAGAGCACAGACTGGGCTAAGGTACCCCCCCCCCCCCCCCCGTGCACAAGTTTTTGTGAACCAGGCCCCTAGTCCTGTTTAATAAAAGTGTAATATGCAAGTTAGGCATCACTTCGTGACAAAGATGGCCATCCCCAAGGACACAAGATGGCCACCCCCATAGCCACAAGATGGCGGCACCCAATCCTAAATGGTCAAGCCCGTTAGCCAGGCAGGTGGTGGGGAAGGCAGGGGGTCTGAGGGGCAGAACAGGCAATCAGAGGGTGCTGGGGGTCCCCTGCCCAGGCCAGAGGCCTTCACCAAAGGCCTCAGGCATGGGCAGGGGCAGAGCTGGTGATTGGAGGGGGCAGGGGAAGAGCCAGTGATTGGAGGGGTCTATAGGGTACCCTACCCATGCATAAGGCCTGGGCCAGAGGCCTCAGGTCTGGACAGGGCAGAGCCAGTGATCACAGGGCCTGGGTTCCGCAGATCCAGCGATCAGAGGGGCAGGGTCAGAGCCTGCTATTGCAGGGATCTTAGCACCAGTGGAGCCGACAAAGCAGGGGTTTGGGGGTCCCCTGCCCAGGCCTGCAGCTTTGGCCAGAGCCTGTCAGTGGGGCAAGGGCAGAGCCGGTGATGGCAGGGGGCAGGATCAGAGCTGGTGATTGCAGAGGCCTGCGCTCTGTGAAGCTGGCAATTGGAAGGGCTTGGGGGTCCCCTGCCCAGGCCTGCATCCTCGGCCAGAGGTTACAGGCCTGGAAAGGTGTGGAGCTGGGACTGGAGGGGCAGGAGTGGAGCCAGTGATCAGAGTGAACTACAGAGGAAACACCTTTTCTGACCGCTCATTGGCTAAGCTCCCTGTATGCCACTGGTAATATTCTTAGTAACTTGGGTAATAAGAATCCAAAAAGGCGATCTAGAATTTTTCCACCACACTCCTGGAGAAAAAAAAAATGAAGGTCCACTGCTGGGGGGCTAAGAAATGTCATATCCTGCCCTAGCCGGTTTGGCTCAGTGCATAATGCCTCAGCCTGCTGACTGCAGGGTCTAGGTTCAATTCTGACTAAGGGCATGTACCTAGGTTGCAGGTTCCTCCCTGGTCCGGACCCAGGTCAGGGCATATGCAGGAGGCAACCAATCAAAGTGTTCCTCTCACTTTGATGTTTTTCTCTGTTATTTCCCTTCTCTTCCACAGTCTCTAAAAATCAATGGAAACATCCTCAGGTGAGGATAAAAAAGAAAGAAAGAAAGAAATGTCATATCTATGAAAGACACATCTTGAAAATGCCTAAAGAAAGTTGTCATTTCTTCATGGTGAAAGGGACTGGAGTCTGTCCGTTTTGATGAAAACAACTTGGGGGGTGCAGTGACTGACAGTGGCTGCAGCAGCAGGGTGATGGGGTTGGTGGCTTCCCCTGTTTAGCCTGGTCACCTCTCACAAAGGGAGGCCAGACTGTGGCTTAGGCCCGCTCCCCAAGGAGATCAGGGATCAGGCCTAAGCTGTCAGTAGGACACCCCCTGAGGTTCCCAATATGTGAGAGGGGGTAGGCTGGGGTGAGGAACCCCCCCTCTCTCCCCCCAAGTGCACGAATTTTGTTCACCGGGCCCCTAGTAAGACAATAAACCCATGGGAGCTGCCATGCTGGTTGTTTTTTAAGCTGTCAACGAAACTGGAACTGATGATGATAGGAGGAAGATAACAAACAATAGAAAGAGAGCAAGTGACAGGAAGTCCCTGGTGAGTTAGCAACACCCATCATAACTGCAAGCTACAGTATTTTTATAGGTTTTGCTGGCATGACAGTTTCCCTTTAAAAGCCTTCAAAATCCTCCTGTTCATCATCTGATATCATAAGTACTACATCAATGACATCTTGTGATACATTTGTAAAGCAGTCATCGTATGGATCAAATTCCGTGTCAGATGGTGTGGTCTCAGCTTTGGCTTCCTCTTCATCTTGCCACAAGTAGTCGTCCTCCATACCATCTAATGAATTTGATATGCCACACTTCTTGAAAGACTCGATTACTGTTTCTGCATCAATATCATTCCAGGCTTTTATGACAAACTTACACAAAACATCCAACTGTGGAGCACACGTTTCCTGCTTTTGTGACTGACTTTTTGCCGCTAACCATCCATTCATTCCACTGTTTGGGTGAAAGAGGTGTGTTTTTCTGGGCACAGCCCTGCTCTATCTCTTTTTTCCATACCCCGGGCGTCCTGGATGCCTGAGCTTGCTCTGCCCTTCACTTTCACCTTACAGGTGAGGTGCCCCCTCGCCTTGTCAGCGGGACCGCGTTAAGTCACTTCTTTCCATGAATCCTGGTGAGTGGATTTTCTTCTACCGTACTTGTACAGCGCCGCCCTTGCTGCTTTCCTATGGTCTCCACATATGATGGGGGGGGAGCTCATAAATGGCCACAACCGCATCCCCGCCATATGCAGTGAGCACCTGGCCGCACTCCATTCATTTCAATGGAGCCGGACGGAGACCGTATTTGGCACAAAAAGTAGCCAACCGGAGACACTTGCGGTCTCCATCCAGCCCCATTGAAATGAATGGAGTGCGACCATTTTTGAGCTCCCGCCAACAGTATGCAGGGACCGCAGATTTTCCTGTCCAGCTCAGAAGTTTCAGCACCCGCCCTATAAGACGACACCTGGTGTACAAGACGACCCCCAACTTTTGAGAAGATTTTCCTGGGTTAAAAAGTCGTCTTATACATCAGAAAATATGGTAATAAGGCATATATAAAGGCATAAAATTTATATAATAAACAATTTAATTTTTACATTTTAAATTCTCACACAGTTAAATTATAATTATATATAGTAGCATATATATTTATTCTCACCTTTTACATTTCTATAATCTAATACCTTTCCTTCACCCTTTGTTCCTTGACCCCAATTAGTAAAAAGATATCTTAAAAAAACAAGGTAAATTCTGTTCCTTCAAGGAAACCATGAAAAACAATATTATGAAACAACCCTTCCATACACAGCTGTCTTGAATACGGTGGGAAGCAATGCAAATGCTCCCTGGCTCTTGCCACCAGAGTGCTATTCTGGAGCCAAAAACAGATGCCTTGCATTCTGGGCATCATTGGTCTGAGAGGCTCATCCAAATATCCTTTGGTTATTTATGTGATTTATGTGATAATGATGTGACTGAAGATCACAGGGAATTCAAAAAGGAGACAAAAAAATTCCTTTGGAGTTCAGATTTGACCACAGATTGCAAGGGTAGATAAGAAATGACAGCCTTGGCCAGTGTGGCTCAGTTGGTTAGCATTGTCCCATGCACTGAAAAGTAACCAGTTCCATTCCAAGTCAGGGCACAAGCCCAATTTGTGGGTTCAGGAGGCAGCTGATCAATGTTTCTCTCTCACATGGATTTCTCTCTCTCCCTTCATCTCTCTCTAAAATATTAATAAAACATATTTTACAAAAGATTTAAAATATATATATAACCTATATCTAATCTATATCTATAAAAACCATATCTAATCTAATAATAATATATATATATATATATATATATATATATATATATATATATATTGATTTTTCACAGAGAGGATGGAAGAGGGATAGAGAGTTAAAAACATCGGTCACTTGCCTCCTGCACACCTCCTACTGGGGATGTGCCTGCAACCAAGGTACATGCCCTTAGCCAGAATCAAACCTAGGACCTTTCAGTCTGCAGTATGCTCTATCTACTGAGCCAAACCGGTTGGGCTACAAAAGCTTTTTAGTACATGGTAGTAACCACAACAAAATAGTAGTAACCACAACAAATAGTAGAAACCACAACAATAGTAGTAACCATAACAAAAAAAAACAAATGAGCATAAAATGGAAATTGCAGACTAAGTCTCAAATTCTCTATAGAAGCACTCAATTTTGGACTATAGGGCAACAAAATCCTAAGGAACAGAAAATATAGCTTCAAAATTTGTGTTCAGCTATATTTTATTCAAATTTAATGACAACACACAGACATGTTTGAGCTTGCAATATTAGAGATCAGAACAAAACTAAACTCTGCTTATAAAAAATACCAAGTCAATCTAGAAATAAATGCAAGTGTAAAATCAGGATGGAGGGAGGGGGATGAAGTCATGGTAAAAGGAAAAGTGATAGGCCTTGAATTTACTGAACTTTAAAACCAAGATTAAGCAAAAACCATATCTAATCTAATAAAAGAGTAATATTGAAATTGACTGTTTCACTGGGATGCCTAAGCCACACCCATCAGCCAATCAGAGCAGCTGTATGCAAATTAACGCATCCAAGATGGAGGCCGGCAGTCATGAAGCTAGAGTAGACAACAAGCTTCCGTTGCACCAGGAGTAAACTGTCTGCCTAGGCCAGCTGGGCCTCTCTCTGCTCATGGCAACACAGTTGCAATTATAGAAGCCATGGAGCTGAACCAAACAGGAGGCTTCGTTACCTGCCTATGCCTGGCTTAAAGCAACAGTGTATCAATTATAGAAGATAAATAAACCCCAGAAACATGATTTCAGCCAGCCTTGCTGGGACATTGGGTCAATGGGAACTGTTGGCAGCCTGAAAGCCTGAAAACGGCCCTCAGCCCCACACCTAGGCTGGCCAGGTACCCCAGTAGGGACCCAAACCCTGAAAGGACTGTGGGCAGCCTGAAAACAGCCCTCAGCCCCTCACCCAGGCTGGCCAGGCATGCCAGCAGGTGGACATGCCCTGAGGGGTCCCAGACTGTGAGAGGGCACAGGCCAGGCTGAGGGACCTCACGAGTGCACAAATTTTTGTGCACCAGGCCCCTAGTATTAATCATAAAACTTTGGCAAAGAAAGTATATATATATATATATATATATATATATATATATATATATGCATGCCTAAGCGACCATCGCAACTGAAAGGACCACCAAACAGGCTGTGTGGGCCAAGTAGGCCAGCAGGGGGTTTAGCGAAGAACAACCAAATGACCAAGCAGCAGACTGCATGGAGCAGCCAGGCCAGCAGGTTGGTTATTGAGGGGCAACCAAATACCGAATAGCAGGCTCCATGGAATGACCAGCCCCACAAGGGAGCAGTTGGGGATGACCAGGCCATCGGGGGGGGCAGTGAGAGGTGACCAGGCTGTCAGAGATGGGCAATGAGGGGTGACCAGGCTGGCAAAGGAAGGGCATTTGGGGGCAACTAGGCTGGCATGTGGGGTAGTAAGGGGTAACCAGGCTTATATTTATTTATCTGTTTATTATTTGTCATTTATATGAATATATTTATATAGATACACCTGAAATAATAGTTCCTAAATATTGACAACGATTATTTCTGTGTGGTTAAATAGAAAATAATTTTGAAATTATTTTCTCTATTCTTTTTTAATTGTCTGAATGTTTTTATGTACTATGTGCATTACTTGTTATACATAAAACAATCATTATTCTAAATTAATTATGAAAATGAATGTAAATATTTGATTTAATAAACACAAACTAGAATTACAATGGTCAATGACTTTTTAAAATGCAAATGTATAGAATAGCACTCTAATAAAAAAAGGAGAAAAACAAAAGGTGAAATATGGACATACATTAAAAACTTATAGTGCAGATTCTCTATTTAGTTAGTAATCAAAGAAACTGAAGTTCAAATCAGCTTTTCTTTTTTGAAAAAAGACATGCTTATAAAAGGATTATTGCAATTCAACATTTGTCTGGCTTTTTAAAGTATTAATAATCTTTTGTAACTTTAAAAAATTTAGCCTGTAGAGATACTAAAAATATGTAAACAAACCCTTAAGCAAATGGATGTATATTTCACTGTGGTTTCCAGAGAAGAAAAACAGGAACTAACCTAAAAGTCAAACAATAAAATAAATATTGAGAGGCCATAATAAATAAAAATTTTCACTTTTTGAGCTTTCACAACATGCTTAGTTTTGTCAAGAGCTTTATATATGTGATCTTATTTTATCTTTATAATGACACAGAGAAGCAGGGACTATAAACATTTTACACAGGACAGATTGCCCATCTGAGAGATTAGAAAGCAAGGCAGAGATTACAAAACTCATGCATGATTAAAAGATGAATGTTCCTCAGTATTATGTACTTCTTCTATAGTAATATAGTGCATCCATTTATTTTTATTTTTATTCTTTATTGTTGAAAGTATTACATATGTCCTCTTTTTCCCCCCATTGACTGCTTCTAGCCAGCCCCTGCCCGCCACCCCAGGTCTTTAGCACTCTATTGTCTCTGTCCAGGTTATGCAAATATGCATGCAAGTTCTTTGGTTGATCTTGTTGAGTCATGATTGAATTTGCCTGTAAACAATGCCAGGCAAGTATAAATGTTATTTCATTAAAACTTGGGTATTTACAGACTTCAAAAAAGTCAGTGCTGACTTCTGGTTGCCAGTTTCTCATGTTACATGCTTGGACATCACCACTCTCTCCTATCAAAAAAGAAGGTAGGACAAACTGAATAACCAGCAACTCTTCTTGGATCCATAAGAGAGGGAAGGACACAGGGCATCCCCCAAGACTGGTGAGACAGATAAATCAGTACAGAGAGTCACGACTTACCAAAGCGGAGACTAAGTTCCATGGGAACCAATGCCAAGGTAGGAACACCTGAACCATCCTATATAATAAAATCCTAATATGCAAATAGACCAAACTGGGGAATGACCAGTCGCTATGATGCATACTGACTACCAGAGGGCAGACACTCAAAGCAGGAATTGCCCCCTGGTGGTCAGTGTATCCCCCCAGGGGGAGTGTTGCTCAGCCAGAATCCCTGAGTCAGGCTCATGGCTGGCAAGCGCAGCGGCAGTGGTGGGAGCCTCTCCCACCTCCACAGCAGCACTAAGATGTCTGACTGCTGGCTTAGGCCTGCTCCCCATCAGTCAGGCATCCCCCAAGGGATCCTGGGCTACTAGAGGGCACAAGCTGGGCTGAGGGACACCCCCTGCCAAGAGCCTGATTTTCGTGTACTGGGCTTCTAGTAATTTAATGATTGTTGGAAGCTAGGTGTGAAAAACTCTAAGAATTAAACATTCCAGAAGAACCCAGTTTTGGGGTATGGAACACCCTACAATTTTGTGATATTTACCTCTGGGCACTCAACCAGGTCCTCTCTTCATGTTGTGGTTGTTGTTTGAACACTTTTTTTAAATTTTATTTTTCAATTACAGTTTACATTCAGTATTATTTTG
>PVJC01034731.1:0-18648 GCA_004026665.1 Murina feae
TATGGCTACCGGAATGCGTGGGAGAGAAACATGGGGACCACCAGCTTCTACGTGGCAGCGAGACAAAGGGCCGAGTCCAGCCCGCCACTCACCTGAGCAGAACCCGCGCTGGCAGGTCCAGGCTCCCAGAAAACCCGGAAGTGGGCAAATAGACTACAACTCCCAGAAGGCTTTCAGGTCTACCCGCCTACGACTCCCAGGTGCCCGCGCGGCGGCTCAGCCCGAAGCGCGGGCTTTTCTTGGACAAACTAGGCCTACGACTCCCTGTGAGCTTCGCGCGCTGACGTCACGAGCCCCGCCCACCGCCCTGTGAATGCGCGTGCGCCTGCGCCGGGGAGCTGGAGCGGCGCCTGGTGTCTGTGTCCTGTTGGGCGCTGTGTGCTGTGCAGCTTATTCCAAAGATGGGGAGGATGTTTTTCAGATTTCGTGCTTTTTTGGGAATATGATAGAGTTTGCGGTTGGGGAGGCTTCACGAGGACAAGGGGAGACAAGGATGCACAGAGATTCCGGAGCTGACTGCCAGGGTTTGAAGCCAGATGTTCATGTTTCGGCCAGTTAGTTAACCAATCTGTACTTCAATTCTGTTTCATAAGGTTGTGAGGATGGAATAATTAAACAGATGATCACATGCCAAATGTTTAAACAGCCCTCGTTGGTTTTGCTCAGTGGTGAGAATGTCCCCCTTGGACTGAAGGGTTGGATTCCCATCCTGGTCATGAACCTAGGATGCCGACTTGATCCTGCACCCCAACTTGGGGCGCCTGGGGGAAGCAACCAATCAATGTGTCTCTCTCAGATCAATGTTTCTCTCCCTGTGTCTCTCCCAGATCAATGTTTCTCTGTGTGTGTGTGTGTGTCTTCCCCCTCCCCTCCACTCTCTCTAGAAATCAATGGGAAAAATATCCTCAGTGAGGATTAACAAAAAATAAAAAATATATATATATATGCAATGATGTTGCCTAATTAGAATGAGCTGTTACATGAGAAAAATAAGATTTATTCTATTTCACCTATTCAACAAGTATTTGTTAGGATTCTATGATGTGCTCAGGAAAAAAAAAATGACTTAAGGTCAGTGTTTACACAAGTGTGAAGATTTCAACATTTCCCCTCCAAAACCATTAGTAAATGCTTTGACATTCAGTTTGTTCTCTTTTGAATCATCATGTCATCATTCTTGTTGATATTGTTATAGTAATGGTTCTAACTCTTCCGGATCCTTCTAAATACCGTATTTTCCGGCGTATAAGATGACTTTTTAACCCAGGAAAATATTCTCAAAAGTTGGGGGTTGTCTTATATGCCCAGTCGTCTTATACGCTGGAAAATACAGCACATGGTGTTGGCAAATTTTCTAAACATCACTTTTCATCCTTGATCTCATGAAAGCTTGCATCTCTTGAGAAATGTGCACCTTTACCTGTTATACCTTTGCACTGTATTCACATTGCATTATGGGAGGTTTGCATCATTGGACAGAGAGACTGACCGAGATCGATATTTGTAATATTGTGATTTATAATAAGAACTATAATACAAAATATTTAGTCTTCATCCCTGTTCCTGGCAGAGCTCCCCAAATCCTTGGAATTCCCCAAGTGATAAAAACTCTAAATGTGTCTTTTAAAAAAGTTGATGGAGTGACTTTGGGAAAGCACCTAAGGATGGGGGCTGGTTGCCTGGAGAACGAACTGTGATTAGAGGGTTGGAACCTTCAGTCCCACACCACCTCTCCCCCAACTCTGAGAGGTGAGCTGCTGGAGGCTGAATCAGTTGACAAATGGCCATGATGCAATTAACCATGTCTATGTCATGAAGCCTCCGTAAAAACCCAGAAGGACAGGGTTTGGACAGCTTCCAGGCTGGTGAACACGGGGAGATTGGGGAGCGTGGTGCACCTGATTGGGAAGAGCATGGAAATCCTTTGCCCTTTCCCTATACCTTGCCCTATGCATCTCTTTCATCTGGCTGTTTCTGAGTCTTACCTCATTCCTTGGCCCAGGAAGCTCATATAATCAGAAGGTGGCTTTCTGGAACACAAGCCAGATGGTTTTCAGTGAGGCAGCTTAGCAGGCCCGGAATCTACTGGGGAGGTGGTATGAGAAACAGAGCTATCATGGTCTCAATGGATGGAGTCTCAGAGGATGAGGAGCTGGACGACCTGAGAAAAGGCTGAATCTTCAGGACCTGATACAAGACCCATGAGACTATAAACTGAGAAAGAAGAGGTCTGAGGAAGAGGCAGAGGAGGGGTTTGGGGTAGTGAGAGCAGCAGATGGTAAGGCTATTTTGGTCCTCTCTGGGAGAGGAAAACCACACCACAAAGGCAGAGCTTGCGGGGAAACCCAAGGAGGGTGTGTGTGTGTGAGGCAGGCACACACCTATGGATGAAAAAGGGGGCCACATATTAAAACTGACAAACTCAGGGGAAGCCTTAGAGACCTCAAGTAACCATGTAGGATGGTCTGAAATGAACTTAGAGACCTCAAGTAACCATGTAGGATGGTCTGAAATGAAAACTTCTTAACTTAAAGCGAGTCATGGTGGGTAGTCATGTCCTAGGCTGATATCTTCCTTGACAAAGGTTCATTGTTACCTTAAGTTTGTCTGTTGTCTTTCCTGCATCTGCAATAAACAGACCTTTGGAATATCAGAGCAATCCCCCCTTTTCCAGACCCCTCAGAGCACAGCCTCACTGCAGCCGGAGACCATGAAACGCTCATCATTATCTTGTTGCCCCAGTCCCATCTCCATGTGCTGTAAGTGTTCATTGTTAACTATCCTATACCCGCCAATGCAAAGGAAGTATTTGTCTCTTCATTTTATTCGTCCTCCAATCTCAGAGAATTCCCCACTTTGCTTTCTCCCGCCTCCCTAATTTACCACCAATGAATTTCGTGTAACCCTTTTTCAAGCCTCCTCCTTTCATGGTAACGTATAAACTACAAAACTGCCATTCTCTGGAGCATTTTCTCAACCCATTGAGCTTTTTTAAAAAATATATTTTATTGATTTTTTTTTTTACAGAGAGGAAGAGAGAGGGATAGAGAGTTAGAAACATCGATGAGAGAGAAACATCGATCAGCTGCCTCCTGCACACCCCCCACTGGGGATGTGCCCGCAACCAAGGTACATGCTCTTGACCGGAATCGAACCTGGGACCCTTGAGTCCGCAGGCTGATGCTCTAGCCACTGAGCCAAACCAACCAGGGCAATCCATTGAATTTTTGTTTCCCGGCAATTATCATCAGTTTGGCTCAAATACGCTCATAAAAATTCTAACAGTGTTGGATGTTTCCTTCACGACCCTCCAAGCTCTGACCTGTTGAATATTGGCCTTTGTTTCGAAGTATTGGGCACATGAACCTTCGGCCTGTGACAAGAGGAGTTTAGGAGTTTTGGCCATTGCTTCCCAAGCCTTCCTATGCGCCCAGACCTGGGCTGAGGATGAGGTCGGGAGGATTCGGTCCCAGGTGCGTCCCCTGCACGGTGGGAAAATTACCTGAATTCCTGGCTCCCCCGAGGGAAGGTGGAGAAGGGTCCCCAGGAGGTGGTGTCTTCGTGGGGAAGTGAAAGCAACAGCGCTCCCTTGTGAAGTGTCCCTGGGGTGAATTGGGCTTAACCTTCACTTTCCCTGCAGTGTTTTGGGTGTTCCTGTCGGAGAGGAGTGTTTGAGGCAGAACCCACAAACAGATGCCAGATGTCTGGCAGGAAGGGCTAATCACGTTGTGCTGAGGAGTTGTGAAGAGGCCCTCCGGTCTCAGAGATGTCACGCCTGCTACCACGGCTGTCCTTGCGATGGGAAGGTGAGTGGGCTAGGGCAGAGGAGGGTGGGGAGTGTCTGAAGCTAAATGTCCCAGAGATGAATGTAGGACTCTCCACAGTGTCCCTGGAGGGCCACGCAGGGTATGAGCTGCAGACACCAGGGCCTATCACTGTGCAGGAGCACTTGCATGTCCTGGTACCCTGTCCCTTCTCTTATCCCCAGATGGAATCATTAGGACCCACTTTCTTTCTGTCTTTCTTTTTTTTTTAAATATATTTTATTGATTTTTTACAGAGAGGAAGGGAGAGGGATAGAGAGTTAGAAACATCAATGAGAGAGAAACATCCATCAGCTGCCTCCTGCACACCTCCTGCTGGGGATATGCCTGCAACCAAGGTACATGCCCTTGACCGGAATTGAACCTGGGACCCTTCAGTCCATAGGCCAATGCTCTATCCACTGAGCCAAACCGGTTAGGGCCAGACCCACTTTCTATCTTCTGTTTCCTGGAAGGGGCTATTGTACACTAGGATTCTCAAACAAACAAACCAGGCCAGCAGCTGCAACAGAGGACCCTGGGCTGCTTCCATAACCTCAGGGACCGTGCCCCCCCCCCCCCAAGACCAACAACTGCTCCCTGAACATCAGAGATACCAGGAGGGAAGATGGCAGGGTGTACTCATTTCGTTTGGAGAGGGTGATGCTGGGTGGCACCCGGTGAAGCCAAGGGAGGCCTCAACTTTACACTGGGGTCCAGGTTCTTGTCACAGCCCAAGAATGGGTTTGAGAACATGACAGAAGGATTTAGCAAAGCACAGTAAACGTATTAAAGCGATAGTATGCTTTGCACTTGAGAAGTGAGAGAGGGTGACCTCTGAGAATGGAACACATCCATGGGGTATGGGTGGAAAGTTTTTATTAAATGTGGGCAAGGGGGGGTGGATAGGGGTATGGCTGGCTTCTGAGGCTGATAGGGTGACTACTGAAGGCAGCTTGTCCTTGTCCCTTCTTTTCAGATAGCAATCTCTCTTCCCTCTCCCTCTCCCTCTCTCTCTCCCTCTCCCTCTCCCTCTCCCTCTCCCTCTCCCTTACAGGAAATTTGGGAGGGGGAAGTGGGGAACAGGTCAGTGAAGGTCACATCTTTGATGTCCTGGCCAAGATGGAAAGGGGAGGGGTAGAGCTTGAGGTCTTTGCTCCCTGTTCTAAATTTTCTGCCTCAAGGAGACCGATTGTGAAGTTTAGTTTCAAGTATAAGACACAGTTTCTGAATGCTGGGTAGGAAAGGGCCCCTGCTTATAGTGTAGGGGCGAGGATCAAAGTGAGAGTAGGTGTGCCCAGAAGCCCAGGCTCAGAGGGGAGGAATTTTGAGGGCTGGTACAGAGGCCACTTGGGTTTCTTCCTCTGACCTTCCCAGCCCTCACCCAGACACCTGACATTCAAGGCGCAGCAACTCTAGAGTCTGGCCAACCTGGGACCCTGATCTGCTCCATGCCAGCAGCCTGTTACTGGAGGAAGCCCCTGACCTTCTGGATACGGGCCATCCTGATCTCCTTGGGTCCTGGAACAGCTCACGTGTCAGAGGTCACCATCATCCTGGAGTAGGCAGTCAGATAGACAAGAGCAGAGTGGGGACCATAGGCCAGGTGCAGAGAGTCACCAGGGCGGAGAGCCCCAGGTGCCTAGCAATGGGCAAAACTATAAGCCCTCACATGACCACTCGCTTGACTAACCCCATAGATGACATCTGGGCTTCATCTGTGTTTCAACTTCAGGCCCAGAAAGACAGAAAAACCAGGGAGAGCAATGCCATGGCTGACCTTAGGACCAGCTGCATTGCAATCCTCCCCTGAGTCCTCCAGAGAAAAGCCCTCAGGATGGAAAAAAAAAAAAAAGCCCCCAGCACACTCTCTCTACCAGCACACCTTGCCTTCCTCCTGCCCCTCCTTCCCCAGGGTTCTCACTCTCTCCTGAACACAAGGTGTGTTTTCCTTGTCGCTCTCTTTCTCTGAAGCTCTCAGGGCCATTCTTTTGCCTCTGTAACTTGTTTCCTGAGCCCACTTCTTTACGGCTCACTTCTTCTACCTCTATGTCTCTCTAAATATATTTCTTCTTATCATTTGAATCTTGGCTCTGAATTTGCTGGAAGCCAATCATCTAATCTAATAAAAGAGTAATATGCAAATTAACCATCACTCCGAGACACTGAAGCCACATCTACCAGCCAAGCCAAGCCCACCAGCCAATCAGAGTGGCTGTATGCAAATTAACCCAGCCAAGATGGCAGATGGCAGCCATGGAGCTAGAGAAATAGGAGGCTTCCATTGCACCAGCAATGGAGTTGAAACTGCCTGCCTAGGCCGGCCAGGCCTTTGCTCAAGGCAACAATGTTTCAATTATAAAAGCCACAGAGCTGAAGCAAGCAGGAGGCTTCAGGCCTCCATTTAAGGCAACAAAGTTTCAATTATAGAAGATAAATAAACCCCAGAAACCTGATTCCAGCCAGCCTCACTGGGACTTGGGTCAATGGGAGCTGTGGGCAGCCTGAAAACAGCCCTCAGCCCCTCACACAGGCTGGCCACACCCCCATGGGTTGAGGGTCCCCACTGGGGTCTTGACCATCCTGCAAACAGCCATCAGCCCCTCACCCAGGCTGGCCAGGCACACCAGCAGGTGGACATCCCCTGAGGGGTTCCAGACTGCAAGAGGGCACAGGCTGGACAGAGGGACCCTCCCCCCTCGAGTGCACAAATTTTTGTGCACCAGGCCTCTAGTTGTTTTAATAATAGAGAGCTGTGGACAGGGAGTTCGGACGGCTGGTCAACCTTAATTGCTCTAAAGGGTCAGAGCTAATTACTCGATATTGGTAGTTGAAGAAGCCCCCACCTGTTAGTCCTAAATTCACTGATTGGCTTTTATTGGAGTTTCCTGCCTAGGAGAAATGGGTGTATCCTATAATTTTAATCCTAATAAAAGGGGATGGAAAAGCCAGAGCAGGAAGTAGTCCTCCCACTAGAGTTGGAACTACCGCCTGGCCCCCATTTCCCAAATTAAATGTTTTCTGACTCTCTTTTCATTTGTGTGCGGCCTTCTCCAGAACCCAAACCCTGAACCGGAACTCTGAATCACGCCGAATGTGAAAGGGGCTTCCAGAGAGTTCTTCTCTTAGCCAGAACCCATGAACTGAGTTTGCTGGACCAGGTCTAACACCCGGGGCCGTTTTTGCTGCCAACAATCCCATAGCCCCCGGCACCATGACACCAATGTCACCTATTAGTTGACCTTACTGAGGTCCCATGTGACCACAGAAATAACCCTTCATCTCATTGTCTCCTTGTGAGTTTGGGCCACAACTTCTGGGTTATTGTGAGTTAATAACAAGAGAGAGCCTGAGGTGAATGGAACTGAGGACTGGATTCCGACAGGGGCAAGGCGCCAAGAGGATGCTAAAATGGAAACTACAAAACTGAAGAGGAACATACTGCCTTCTGAATTAAGATGCTTCACAGAATCTGACCATCGGTGTTTTCCATGGAAATAATACAGGCAGGAGAGACCTTCTCCCTTGCAATGCTGTGATGGAGGGACAAGGTGTCCACAGCACCTCAGAATAGAGTCAAAATCTCAGAGCTTGAATGGTAGGAGGGCTGAGTTTGGAAATATAGAATATAGATATTAGAAAGCACCCTAGATCCTGTTCCCTATTATCAGCCCCTACTCTTACCACCACAACAAAGACCTTCTTCTTCTTTTTAAAAAAAAAATATTTTATCGATTGTTTACAGAGAAGAAGGGAGAGGGAGAGAGTGTTAGAAACATCAATGAGAGAGAAACATTGATCAGCTGCCTCCTGCACACTCCCTACTGGGGATGTGCCTGCAACCAAGGTACATGCCCTTGACTGGAATCAAACCTGGGACCCTTGAGTCTGCAGGCTGACGCTCTATCCACTGAGCCACACCGGTCAGGTCAAGATCTTTTTCTTGCCAAATCTTATGGAGACTTTGCATCCTCACGTCTGTGGACCACTTGGAGGAATCTTTTTTTTTGGGGGGGTGGGGGGCAGCTGACTTCTTAAACTTCTCAGCTCCCTCCCCAAGAGCCAAATTTAAAGATCAGTTGTTGCCTTTGAAGACCCCTCTTGATCCCATCTCTTCACCCAGCCTCACCTCTTTAGTTTACAATACTTTCACTTTAATTATTTTCCCCTGGCAATTTATTTGCATGGTCTCATATATTCAAAGAATTCAAAAGAGCATGTAGTAGAATGTAACTCTGCTCTTCACCCCAGTTTCCTAGTTTTGTTCATTCAAGTCATTCATTCTAAATGGTATCTTATGAGTTTATCCAGAGATATCCATGCATATACAAGGATATTTCTATATCTCTATGTGTAGATATAAATATAGATTTTGCGTGAGCATTTTTTGTGAGTCTCTTTTAAGACATGAAGCATTCTATATACATTGTTTTGCATCTCATTTTCTAAATTAACAATAATTATTGAAAATCGTTCTATGTTAGTAGATAAGTAATGTCATCCACTTTTTTTTCTTTTACAACAGCAAAGTATTCCACGGCACATGTGTACTTCTTAATCCTTTCACCTTCTCACCCATCTCCCCTCCCATCTGGCAACCACCAAAATGTTCTCTGTATCTATGTATTTGTTTCTGTTCAGCTTGTTTGTAGTCTTTGTTTTATAGATTCAGTGCTTGATAGATATGTATTTATTGCCATTTCATTGTTTATGTTTTTTAATTTTTTTCTTTTTTCTTCTTCTTCTGAAAGAACACCCTTCTACATTTCATATAATACGGGTTTGGTAGTGATGAACTCTAGCTTTTTCTTGTCTGGGAAGCTCTTTATATGTCCTTCAATTCTAAATGATAGCTTTGTGGGGTAAAGGAATTTTGGTTGTAGGTCCTTGCTTTTCATCACTTTGAATATTTCTTGCCACTTCCCTCTGGCCTGCAAAGTTTCTGTTGAGAAATCAGCTGACAGTCCTGTGGGAGCTCCCTTATAGGTAACTAACTGCTTTTCTCTTGATGCTTTTAAGATTCTCCATTTTCTTTAAACTTTGCCATTTTAATTATGATGTGTCTTGGTGTGGGCCTTTTTGGGACTCTCTGTGCTTCCTAGACTTGTACGTTTATTTCCTTTACCAGGTTAGGAAAATTTTCTGTCATTATTTTTTTTCAAATAGGTTTTCAATTTCTTGCTCTCTCTCTTCTCCTTCTGGCAATTCAATAATGAGAATGTTGGTATGCTTTAAGTTGTCCCAAAGGCTTCTTACACTATGTTCATTTTTAAAATTCTGTTTTCTTTTTACTGTTCTGATGGGGTGTTTGTAGCTTTCTCATATTCCAAATTGATGATTTGATTCTCAGTTTCAACTATTACTGTTGATTCTCCGTAAATCATTTTTTATTTCAGTTAGTGTACCCTCATTTCTAACTGGTTCTTTTTTATGGTTTTCATGTCCTCTTTTATGCTGTTGAAGTTCTCAGTAAGTTCATCTATTCTTCCCTAAATACATTGATCATCCTTATAACCTGTGTTCTTTATATTTTACTATTTGTGTGTGTGTGTGTTGTTTTTGTTTTTCCCAGGGTCTATAAAACATTAATTTGTTTTTATATTTTACTACTTTTTGTGTGTTTTTGTTTGTTTGTTTTTAACCTGTGTTCTGAACTCTGCATCTAGTAGATTGCTTGTCTCTACTTTGTCACATTCTTTTTCTGGAGTTTTGTTCTCTTCTTTCATTTGAAACATATTTCATTGTCTCCTCAGAAATGCAGAGTATAGATATTAGAAGCACCCTAGATCCTCTGTTCCTGCTTATCAGGCCCTACTCTCACCACCATAACAAAGATCTTCTTCTTGTCAAATCTTATGGAGACTTTGCATCCTCACATCTGTGGACCACTTGGAGGGATCTTTTGTTTTGGCAGCTGACTTCTTCTTAAACTTCTCAGCTCCCTCCTCAAGAGCCACATTCAAAGATCAGAGGTTGCCTTTGAAGACCCCTCTTGATCCTATCTCTTCACCCAGCCTCACCTCTTTAGTTTACCATACTTTCACTTTGTTGTCCCCTGGCAATTTATTTGCATGGTCTCATATATTCAGAGGGTTCAAAAGAGCATGTAGTAGAATGTACCTCTGCTCCTCACCCCAGTGGCAGGCTCAATTCCCAGTTTGGGGCATGCAGGAGATAGCCAACCATGATTCTCTCTCATCATTGATGTTTCTATCTCTCTCTCTCTTTTCCTCTCTGAAATCAATAAATAAAAACACATTTTTTTAAAAAAGTGTTCACTCAATGCTCCCTGGGGCATCTGGGGTACTCCATCCCTGGGAAGGGTTCTGTACAGAGAGGATTTGGTCCCAGAAGAGTCTTGGAATCCCACTCTTCTGTCCCCACGAGAGGGGCTCCAAGAAAGCTGTCTGGAGGAAATTGACCCTCAAATTCCACATCTGTCTTAAGGGCAGTGAGTGTTGGTCTTCAGGAGGTGAGAGGCAGGGTTTCCAGGTACAAGAAGAGGGAAGGGTCCACCCTGCTGTGGTCCAGGGGAGAAGAGCTCAGCTTTTGCTTCCCCTGCAGTGGCCCAAGGTACAGAGGGGAATTTCTGTTGAAGGGAGAAGTTTGGGGCAGAAACCATACATTTCCATCCAGAAAGAGTCTCCAGGTCTTTTACCACCCAGCAGTTGCCCCCCACCTCCAGGCTGAGAGTCAGATGGTGTCAAGGGAATCTGGACTATTCCTTTGCAGCCCAGAGATGCCGATGCCGCAGTGGCCACAGCTGTGAGGGCTGCTGAGGTCTGAGCAAGAGGTTTCTGGGTGGGCCTGCAGTCAGAGACTGGTCCCTGGAGGATATTGCAGGAACAGTGTGTGACCTTCAGTCAGTGACACAGCAAAGGAGAGCCTGCCTCTGCCTCCTGTCCCATTCTCCAGTCCAACTCATGGGTTTCCTGGGCCAACGTTAGCCCACTCCACAACCACCTTCATATCCTGGAGGTGGCCGACAGACACCATCATCCCCTCTCTGGCCACAGGCCCTATCAAAGCCTGGATGAGAGAACCTGGGGCCAATTCCACCACCTGGGGGATCCAAGGGCCCACTGTTGGTCTCTGAGCATCAGCTTTCCCAAGATGTGGGGAAGTGGGAATATTTCAGGCTAGAAAGAGGTTATGTGAACCCTGACTCCCAATAGATGACATTGTCTCTGAATGTGACGAGTAGCCAAGGGTCCCCAGGAAAGAGCCCCATGGGACAACTCTACGATCGTCCTACAGTTTTCTTCCCGGCCTAGCCCTGCCCATTTACTGTACTCTTGGAGATGGTACCCCCACGCCCCCTCTTACTTTTGTCAGGGCTCTGGGAGTCACTCTAGGTGCCTTCCTCCCCCACCCATCACACCTCTCCTCAAATTTCACTTCCTCAAAGTGTCTCCCACCTCAAGTCTTTCCCCGGAAGCATGCAGATTTGGGTCTCACCTTCTTGAGCAACAACAAGTCTCAATCTCTGGCCTCTTAACCTCCCGCCTTTCCCTTCCACCTCTTTCCCTACCCTGGCCTCAGGGTATTTGTTGATACCTATATGACCCTGATCCTTCCTTTTTTTAAAAAAATATTTTATTGATTTTTTTTTTTTTTACAAAGAGGAAGGGAGAGGGTTAGAAAGTTAGAAACATCGATGAGAGAATCATAGATCAGCTGCCTCCTGCACACCTCCCACTGGGGATGAGCCCACAACCAAGGTCCATGCCCTTGACCGGAATTGAACCTGGGACCTTTCAGTCCACAGGCCGACACTCTGTCCGCTGGGCCACACCGGTCAGGGCCTGATCCTTTCTTGCTTACGAATCTTCCACGGTTTCCCCATTGGCTTCAGATAAAGCTCTAGCCCATCAGCCGGCCTGTCTTCCCTCATGTCTTGAACCAGTTGAAGGTCAGGACTGATTTAATTGGTTTTGTGTTTGCAAAGGCATGAAGGAAGGAAGGGAGTGGTGGTGTGTGGTGTTTTTGTTGCCTCCTCTAGGCCCTTTTCTGCCACTGGTGCCCATACGGGCTATCCCGAGACCCATTCCTAGCAGGCTACCTTCATGAGCGTCCCAAGGCCATGACTGTCAGAGAGCTGGCCAGGTGGGACCAGCTTCTCCAGAACAGATGATTGCCCATGGACCCAGGACATGGGGGGCTCTCGTCCGCCCTTGCTATCTTACTTAGACAAGCCTCTCGATTTCTCTGAGCCACACAGGGTTCATTTGCCACAGGCAGAAATGGGGCTGGATAATCTCAAAGAATCAATCATAGCGAACTCTCTGAATCTGAGGTTCCCTCTTCCGGGCTTGTGACCTTTGGTTCTCACCACAGGCTTCCTGTCTAAGCTTTCTCTGCCCTCCCTCATCTGCATCTTTCCACTCTCTCGCAGAGGGGCCCGAACCCAGTAGACAGACTGTGTCAGGGCATGAGGAGGAGATGTTGCAGAGGCTGCTGTTGCTGCTGCTGCCTATGCTGTGGGGCGGTAAGTGGGCCGAGGGGAGAGGGCAGTCTCCTCGGGGGAGGCCCTGGAGCTCCAGGCTGAGTTTCTCTCTCTCTCTCTCTCCTTAGGAGCCCTGGCTAAGGATTCAAGCTACTGGCTGGAACTACAGGAGTCTGTGACAGTGCAGGAGAGTCTGTGTGTCTCTGTGCCGTGCAAGTTTTCCTACTCCTGGAGTTTGAATGGACCCTACCTGTATTGGTTTAAGGAAGAAGGGAATAAAAGGCGTGGTCTTCCAGTGGCCACAGACAATCCAAAAGAGAAGCTACAGGAGAGCATCCAGGGCAGGTTCTCGCTCCCCGTGGACCCTGAGACCGATGACTGCTCCCTGACCATCAGAGATATCAACAAGTGGGACAGTGGGACATACTCCTTTTATTTAAAATATGGACGCAATGACTATACATATAAAAATACATTTTTCACTCTGAAAGTGACAGGTATGGTCGGGGCCCAAAGAAAGACCCCTGGGTGTCAGGTACCAGAAATGGAAAAATGAAGGCCCCTGGGGTTTGGGTGGGGACAACCTGGGGCAGGCTGACATGCCGAGGGGTCCTAACCACCTCTCTCTTCATTCCAGCCCTGACCAACAAACCTGGCATCCTCATCTCAGGAACCCTGGAGTCCGGCCGCCCCAGGCAACTGAACTGCCATGTGTCCTGGGCCTGTGAGCAGGGCACGCCCCCCATCTTCTCCTGGACATCAGCTGCCCACACCTCCCTGGGCCCCAGGTCTCATCATCTCTCCTCCGTGCTCACCCTCACCCCACGGCCCCAGGACCACGGCACCAACCTCACCTGTCAGGTGCATTTTCCTGCCACTGGTGTGAGTGTGGAGAGAACCATCCGGCTCAATGTGGCCTGTGAGTTCTGGGCCAGAACTCCTGGGTCCCTAAGGGGTTGTGGCCAGGGCAGGGCTGGGCCAGGGCTTAAAATCAGGGTCCTGATAGGGACCCCCTTTCCTGGTTCCATGGCTGCTGGGGAAAGGCCCAGCGCCCACCCATGGGTGTCCTTCTGTCCTAGATGCTCCACAGAACATGGCCATCGGCGTCTTTCAAGGAAACAGTACAGGTAGGAAGGGGCCTCTGCCCTCAGGGCTGGGAGGGACACAGGGTCTAGGTGGGTTCAGAGCTCCAATGGGCCGGGACTGTGTGGGATATATAAGGGAGGCCAACTACTGAGGACAGAGGGAAGGCTCCTCCCCACACCTCAACTCTAAATCTCTTGCTCACCCACAGCTTTCTGTGGCCAAGTAAAAAGGAAGCTTGCATCCCTCTTGCCTCACCCTCCCCTCTGAAGTTTTGCCTCCTCCTGCTTCCATTACCTCCTCTTTGGCCCGTGCCTGCCTTTGTTTCCCATATTCCCAAGCGCTGTCCTCCACCTGCCAGGCAGCCTGGGCGGCTTTGGGCCCCTTCAGAAGGTCTGAGGCCAGGGGGTGTTGGTCCTCTCCTCAGAGCAAGTGTAGACATAGCAAGGAGGAGAGACCCCAGCTTTGCCCACCCCATCTCTCCCTCCCTCTCTTTCTCTCTCTCCTTCTCAGCCTTCAAGATTCAGCAGGCCACTTCCCTTTCCATTCTTGAGGGTCAAACCCTGCGGCTACTCTGTGAGGCTGACAGCAACCCCCCTGCCGAGCTGAGCTGGTTCCGGGGGTCCCCAGGCCTGAATGCCACCCCCATCTCCAGCACCGCGATCCTGGAGCTGCCTGGCGTGGGGCCTGCACAGGAAGGACAGTTCACCTGCCAAGCTTGGCACAAACTGGGCTCCCACAGTGTCTCTCTCAGCCTCTCTGTGGTCTGTGAGTGGGGAGACCCCAGGGGGCAGGACAGCTGGATTCTGGGCAGATTAGAGGCTCCGCTGACCCTTCCATTCGCTCCCCACAGACCCCCCGCAGCTGCTGGGACCCTCCTGCTCCTGGGAGGATGAAGGTCTGCACTGCAGCTGCTCCTCCAGGGCCCAGCCGTCCCCCTCTCTGCGCTGGCGGCTGGGCGCGGGGCTGCTGGAGGGGAACCATGGCAACGCCACCCACGTGGTCACCACCCGCTCAGAGGGGCCCTGGACCAACAGCTCCCTGAGCCTCAGAGCAGGACTCAGCCCTGACCTCAGACTCAGCTGCGAGGCCCGGAATGTGCACGGGACCCGGAGCACCTCTGTCCTGCTGCTGCCAGGTCAGGGCCTGCTGGTCGCAGAGGCCACGGGGAAAGGAGGGGGTCAGAGAGAGGGAGGGGCTGGGGGAGGTGGGCTGCAAGGGGACAGGGGTGATTGACAGGACGGAGCCTGCATCTCCTGCCTGAACAGAACCGACAGTGGGATCTGGGAGGAGGTGGGAAGAGGGGAGACTGAGTCCTGGGAGTGGGAGGTGTCATGCTGGGAGGGAAAAGCCCTCAGACCCTAAGGTCCGGGAGCCTCCTGGGTTGCAAATGGAGCAGAAAGGTGAATTCATCTGCGGAGCGCAGAACCTGCTGGGCTCCCTCCCTGCCTTGCCAAGCCCCTCTGTGCACTGTGAACGGGGGTCCCAGGTTACCCAGGGGCAGCACACCTGGGTCCTGGTGTTGGCAGCACTGAGAATGGCAGCAGGTGTTAGGCTGGTGGGGTCTGACGGAACCTTGGTTCAGCAGCCTCAGTTCTTGAGTTCTGGCTAAGAAAGAATTCAGAGCCAAGACTCAAAGTATAGATGAAAGTTTATTTAGAAACCCAAGGAGGTAGAAGAAGGGGGCTTAGAAAACAAGCTACAGAGGCAGAAGAAGGGGCCCTTGGTGCTTAGGATAGAGAGGAGTAAAGGTAATGTCTCTGTGTGTGTGTGGGGGGGGGAGCAGAGGGGGAGGGGAAGGCCTGGGTGTGCCCCCCAGCACATTGGGTCCCCATTTTTTTTTTTTTAAGTATTTCTTGCCCTGACTGCTTTGGCTCAGTGGATAGAGTGTCGGCCTGCAGACTGAAAGGTCCCAGGTTCGATTTCAGTCAAGGGCATGTACCTTGGTTGCAGGCACATCCCCAGTGGGGGGTGTGAAGGGGGCAGCTGATCAATGTTTCTCTCTCATCGATGTTTCAGGCTCTCTGTCCCTCTCCCTTCCTCTCTCTGTAAAAAATCAATAAAATATATTAATATATATATATTTCTTTATTAATTTCACAGAGGAAGGGAGAAGGAGAGAGAGAGAGAGAGAAACATCAATGATGAGAATCAATGATTGGCTGCCTCCTGCATGTCCCCCTCTGGAGATCAAGCCCAAAGCCCAGTCATGTGCCCTTGACCAAAATCAAACCCGGGACCTTTCAGTCTGTAGGCTGATGCTCTATCCACTGAGCCAACCTGGCTAGGGCTGGGTCCCCATCTTGAAGGTGTTTATCTGGAGGTCTGGCATGGTGGGAGGATCCCAATAGAATGTTCATCAGCTTTTCAAGGTGTATCCTTTCGGTGTCCACTGATTGGCGGGTCCAGGGCAGGGGGGTCAACTGGTCGCTGCAGCTGGTCCTGAGGTCAGCCGGGGTGTCACTTCCTCTGGCTTTGCTGCTGGTTCTGGACCTGCAGCTGAAACACAACCGAGGCCTCGATGGATTCGAGGGGGTTCAGAACCTCCTTGTCCTGAAGGCTTAATGCTCAAGAGCTATTCTCCATAGACCCCATGACCACCAGCCTCAGGTCCAGAGAGGGAAGGTCAGGGAAGGGTCCGAACCACATGGCCAGCGCTATGCTAAAGGAGGAAGGCGTTAGCTCCCCGAAGGCGGGACTTACGAGTCCAGCGTGGTGAGGGATCTCGACTTTACTCCATCATCCGCACCCCAGGACTTTTGGTGGCTTTTTCTGGGCGGGGACTTCTCTGTGCAGACCCGGAGGGGAGAGAATGTGGTCTCAGCAAAGGGAGTGTCCACAGTGAACGGGCCTGAAAAGCCAGGTCCCAGGGGAGGGGTATGGATTCCAGTATTTGATCGGACCTGAGGGAAAGGTCATCCTGGGCTGAGGTCCTTGGCTGGGCATCCGGGGTTTTCCTGCCCCATCGTCCTGGCTCTGCTCAGGTCTAACTGCCAACCAACTGGGAGGGCAGAGGCTCCGCTGACCCTTCCCCTCGCTCCCCACAGACCCCCCGCAGCTGCTGGGACCCTCCTGCTCCTGGGAGGATGAAGGTCTGCGCTGCAGCTGCTCCTCCCGGGCCCAGCCCGCCCCCTCCCTGCGCTGGAGGCTGGGGGCGGGGCTGCTGGAGGGGAACCATAGCAACGCGTCCCACGCAGTCACCTCCCGCTCAGAGGGGCCCTGGACCAACAGCTCCCTGAGCCTCCGTGAGGGTCTCAGCTCAGACCTCAGACTCAGCTGCGAGGCCCGGAACGTCGTCGGTGCCCAGAGCGCCTCTGTCCTGCGGCTGACAGGTGAGGGGGCCTTTTGAAGTCAGAGGCCACAGAGAAGGGAGTGGGGTCAGAGAGAAGGTGGGGCTGGGGGAGGGGGCTGCTGCCTGGACAGGGGGGATTGCTAGGACAGGGCCCTCCATCTCCTGCCTGAACAGAACGCACAGCGGGTTCTGCAAGGAGGTGGGAAGAGGAGAGACTGAGTCCTGGGAAGGGGTGGTGTCATCTGAGTTGGTGCTGGAGCAACAAGCCCTGAGCCCCTCCAGCCCTCAGCACCCGGGCTCCTGGAGCTGCCTGCCGTGCAAATGGAGCATGAAGGCAAATGCATTTGCCCAGCTCAGAACCTGCTGGGCTCCCTCTCCCTGTCTTGTTAAGCCTCCCTGTGCTCTGTGAGTTGGGGGTGGGGGATGGGGTGGGAGGGGATGAGGGGCTCCTGGGGGCAGGTCACCAGCATCCTGGGAGGGCGGAGGCACTGCTGACCTTTCTTCTCGCTCCCCACAGACACCCCCTGCCTCCCAAGCTGCTGGGACCCTCCTGCTCCTGGGAGGACCAGGGTCTAAGCTGCAGCTGCTTCTCCCTGGCCCAGCCGGGCCCCCCCTCCCTGTGCTGGCGGCTGGGGCGGGGCTGCTGGAGGGGAACCACGGCAACGCCTCCTACAGGGTCACCTCCAGCTCTGCAGGGGCCCTGGACCCACAGCTCCGTGAGCCTCCTGGTGGAGGGTGGAGTTCAACACTGGTCTCAGACTCAGTTGTCACTTTCTTCACTGTCCATTAGGCCCAGAGACCCAGTGTCCTGCTGCTGCCTGGGGCCTGTTGAGGGGATGATGCGGGGGGCAGGGGGGCAGGAGGAGCCCGAACACTGTAGTAGGTTCCCAGCTGCCGTCACCTCCAACAGGGAGGCTTTAGTCAGGGAGACTTGTCTCTCAGTTCTGGAGGCGGGAAGTCCGAGGTCAAGGTGTCAGCAGGGTTGAGTCCTTCTGAGGCTGAGGGTGTGTTGCAGGTCTCCGCTAACCTCTGGGGGGTTTGCTGGCAATCTTTGGCGTTCCTCAGCTTGTGTAAGCATCACTCTAGCCTCTCCTTCACGCTCTCCTGGTGTTCTCCCTTGTAAGTGTCTGTGTGCAAATCCCACCATTTTATGAGGACACCGGTCCTATTGGATTAAAGGTCCACCCTAGTGACCTACATTGTAACTGTCACTTGTGTAAAGACCCTGTCTCCAAATCAGGTCACATTCTTGTGTAAAAAAAAATATATTTTATTGATTTTTTTTTTTTTTATGAGAGGAAGGGAGAGGGATAGAGAGAAACATCGATGAGAGAGAAACATTGATCAGCTGTCTCCTGCACGCCCCCTACTGGGGATGTGCCTGCAACCAAGGTACATGCCCTTGACCGGAATCGAACCCGGGACCCTTCAGTCTGCAGGCTGACGCTCTATCCACTGAGCCACACCGGCTAGGGCTCAGGTCACATTCTGAGACACGGTGGCGTGGTGGGGGGTACAGAGGGCTAGCCCTAACAGCCCTGGAGAGAGGGAGCTGGGAAAAGAGGCATTTGAAGGCGTGGACGGGAGTGGCTGGTGTGTAAGAGCCTCAGTCCTGAGGTCAGGCGAGTGTGGAGGGGCAGCGGCAGGTCCAGGGTCTACAAGGAGACAGAGAGCCGAGGGACCGAGTCCTGGATGGAGAGTGGGTCCACTCCTGGGCCAGACAGAGCCAGTTTGGAGGCTGCTATGGATTGGGGTTGGGATTGACACAAATCTCACACTACCCACAGGTAAACCGGAGTCCAGGGCCGGCAGAGTCCTGGGAGTGTTTGGGGGAGCTGGCATCATGGCCCTGGCCCTGCTTTCTCTCTGCCTGTGTCTCATCTTCAGGTGGGAGTGAGCTTCAGGGAAAGAGGGTGGGGCCTGGGTGGGAAAGAGGGCGGGGCCTGGGGTGGGAAAGAGGGCGGGGCCTGGGGGTGGGAAAGAGGGCGGGGCCTGGGGTGAGAAAGAGGGCGGGGCCTGGGGTG
>PVJC01034732.1:0-18649 GCA_004026665.1 Murina feae
ATGGTAAATTGTGCTGCTATGAACATAGGGATGCATATATCCTTTCTGATTGGTGTTTCTGGTTTCTTGGGATATATTCCTAGAAGTAGGATCGCAGGGTCAAATGGGAGTTCCATTTTTAATTTTTTGAGGAAACTCCATACTGTCCTCCATAGTGGCTGTACCAGTATGCATTCCCACCAGCAGTGCAGAAGAGATCCCTTGTATGTAACTTTCTGTCTCTGTCTTGCAGCCTTTAAGATTCTCTCTTTGTCCTGAACATTTGCCATGGTAATTATGATGTGTCTTGGGGTGGGTCTTTTTGGATTCATCTTATTTGGGACTCTCTGTGTTTGTGTGATTTATTTTCTTCCCCACCTCCAGGAAATTTTCTGAGATTATTGCTTAAAATACGTTTTCTAATCCTTGTTCCTCTTCCTGTTGTTCTGGCACCCCTATTATTCGTATGTTGCTTCGTTTCATGTTATCCCATAGCTCCCTTAGGCTCTCTTCCTGTCTTTTGATTTTTTCCTCTAATTGCAGTTCAGTTTGGGTGTGTTTTGCTTCTCTGTCTTCTAATTCACTAATTCAGTCATCCGCTTCTCCTAATCTACTGTTGAAACTTTCCATGGTGTTCTTTATGGCAGCTATATCATCCTTCATTTCTTCTTGATTCTTACATAAGTTATTCATTTTTTTCATCCATTTCTTTTTGATTCTTACCTAAGTTGTTGATTTTTTCCTCCATCTGGTTTATGCACTCTAGGACCCTTATTCAGAATTCTTTCTCCGACATACTGCATGCATCTGTTTCACTTAGCTGCTTTTCTGGCGATTCCTCCTTTTCTTTTCCTTGTGGGTTTCTTTGTCTACCCATTTTTTGGTCTCACTGACTGATCTAGATGTCAAGTTGTGAAGGGGTTGCTCTTTGGGTGGTGGTGGTTCCTCGGGCTGCAGTTGCTCCTCAAGGTGGCTGGTCCTCAGATTACAGTGGCTCCTCTGGTGGGTGCTGTTAGCAGTTGTGGTGTCTCTGGTTGGTAATGGAAGCTGCTCACACAGCTTCCTTGGACAAAGGTGGGCTGACCACGTGGCTGAGTTGGGTCTGGGGTATTATTGACCTGTTCATGGATGGAATTTCCTCTACAGGTGCCTGGTTATGAGATTCACTCTCTAACACCTGGCCTGACTGGACAAAGTTCACCTCAATAAGACCCCGCACAAAGGAACTAAAGCAAAAGTGTATTCACAACAATAATAACCCCACTATAAGTCACCACTCCCAGGAAAGAGGATGGAGGCAGAATCTCTAGATGCTGAGCTTATATATAGGAGATAAGGTTAAGAATTGGAGGGATACGGGGAGGATCTCAGTTCAGTATTGAGGAAGTAAAAAGGGGATGGGTGGATAGGAGAAAAGAGAATGAAAGAAAAGAAAAAATAAATAAATTTACAAAAAATTTCAAAAATGGTGTAAAAATAGCAAAAAAATGATAAAATAAAATAGAGTGATAGAAAATAAAGTAAATAGAATTAGAAAATAAAGCAACAACCACACACAGGAAAACAAATAAAAAAAGAAAAAAGGAAAGGTAACAATGAAATAATAATAAAAAAATAAAAATAAAAAAAGAAATGAAAAAAATGAAAAATAAATTAAAAATGAAGTAAAATGTTCCTTTGGCTGGCTTAAGATCCTAGTCTTCTGTACTGTTGTTTTTCTCAGGATCCAATTACTGGGACCAAAAGTCTCTCTTTAGACCAGTCTCTTTGGAGTCTCAGGGACTTATTAGGTTGTTTTTTGTTTGTTTGTTTGTTTGTTTTTTTAAAGAAAATCCTTTTTACAGTTCAGGGTAGAGTCTGGGTGTGGCTGTATTAGTTGCCTGGATACTGGAGGGAGGGTTTGTCTCCTCTGGGCACAATGGCTGCCTAGGTCCCAGGCTCCGGCATGAGTCAGCACCAAACTCACTGCCACCTTTCCTAGACCCCCCTCTCTTTCCAGATTCCACAACCCAGCACCCTCTCCCACACTCCAGCCACAGGTAAATGTCTGTATCCACAATGCCTTATGCGTGGGGCTCAGTGCAGTTAGACTCAGGCCACAGAGGTGGGAGAGGCTGCGGCCGCGCGTGTGCCTCTCCTGCTGGCACGCTTCAGTCTTTACTGTGGACCCAGATGTAGAATCCACTTCAAGGGGGCACCTTCTCTCCTGCCCGCACGCCCCAGCCCTTTCCTGATTGTGAAGCCGGATCTAGAAGCCCCTGCTGACCAGCAGTTCCACGGACCCTCTTTCCGCTGCACCGCCGGTCTCAGGAGATGCGACTGGGTGCTGGCGCCAGTGCCGTGTGGAGACTTTCTGATCCTCAGGGCTAAGGTCTGGTAAAATATCTTTCCCAAAGCCTTGAATTTACCTCTCTCAGGAGACTTCTGTTTTACCCAGCTGCAGGCTGTCTCCCAGCTCGATCTCCACTGCAAATCGGGCTGGAAGCTACTCGTTTCAGCTGCTTTCCCTATCTGCTCTGGGACAAGGCACTGTATACGTCTGCCTAAACTGCCGCCATTTTTAATCCTCTCTTCTGGGGTTTATTTATCTTCTATAATTGAAACTTTGTTGCCTTGAGTGGAGGTTACAACAGGCCTAGGCAGGAAGTTTCCTCTTGTTTGCACTAGTTCCGTGGCTGCTGGCCGCCATCTTGGCTGTGTTAATTTGCATATCATCGCTCTGATTGACAGATGGACATGGCTTGGCTGGTGGGCATGGCTTAGGTGTAAGAGAGTGAGGGTTAATTTGCATATTACTCTTTTATTAGATTAGATAATACCAATAGGCAACTATCAGTTCTGAATTTGTACCTAGCCAGCCTCCTTTCCATAAATTATTTCAGGCACCCCCTTATGCAATGTTTCAGGTGCTATTGTTTTTTAAAGGGTTCACTTATGCAGCCAAATAGTGTCCATGTTATCCTCTTACACTTTTTTCCTGAGGCCTGAAAAGGCAGGGAATTACTCTCAACAGTGAAGTTCAGCTTTCTTTCTTGCCTTCATCTTTTTTACAGTGATGATATTTGCTAAAATTATTAGAATTTGAATAAGAATACCCCAGGATGGCTCATTCCCAGTCATTCTAGATAGAGTCATAGGGAGCCACTAAACTTTTTGGTTTTTTTGTTCTTTTAGCCTATTCAGATATTTTGCCATTAACCATGTGGGACACATCTGTTGGCCATTCTTAGCTAATGATATTTTTGATATATTTTCACAGTAGGTGAGATGATAAAATTCAGTGGTGCATACTTTGTATTATTTTCATTGGAAACTATACTTGGGAACCTTGGCTAATAACATGCCGAGACATAGGCTTAATTGTAGGGCTTTGGTTGCCACGTACTGTCCTCTTTGTAGTGTGCCATTCTTATTGACCAGAATGAGTTATGCACAGCCTACAAGACCAGATGGCCAGATCCCACTTGACATTCCACATTGAAGCTTATAGGAGGCCTCTACAGATCTTCATCACTGGCCATGGGCTGTGGGAGTGATTCAGCAACCTTCTCATGCACAGCTCTGGAACCCACTTTGATCCCCAGGAGAGGGACAGGTTGCCCAGTCTTTGATTAGCAGTTCCTTATCTTGGCCCCTATGGTGCAATATATGTATATATGTAATGTGATTCTTATGAAAGGTTCAAAGTTCATAGGAACGAAGAGATGAGGTTTTCTTCCCCCCTTGCAATTTTAGGTAGAGTTGATATAAATTTCATAAGCAAAGTAGAATCTTGGATGGTTTAATGCTTGCAAAAACTAACTGTTCATCAGGCTAGATAAAATATTTCAATCTTGTAAATAGCCAGAACAATGTCAAGGATGAAAAGTTATATGTTGAATGTCAAAACAAAACGTTTGAAGAGTACAACAAGCCAGTATAATGAGAACTTCCCCAGTTTTGTTTGTCTTTCAATATTGAGGTGTGTTGTTGTTGTTGTTTTTCCCTTTTGAACTCAGGAGATAAAAAAAAATACCTTTGAGTCTAGTTAATAATTCTTAATTAACTGTCTAGAGACTTGTTGTGTGAAGTAAAATTCTGAGAAGGGTTCTTTCCATGGACATGGAGAATTAGCTGTGTACCTAGCCAACAACAGGGTGCATTTCTTCTTACTGGCTTTTCTTAAGAATGGAGAGGAGGAGAAAAGCACAGAAGAGGACATTATCTCATTGCTGAAATAACCAGAGTCAAGGCTTATAGGCCACCTTCAACGTGTCCCTTTCTTTTCCAGTTCGTTATGTAGATGTGTGTATATATTTAAAAACATACTCCCTCGTCTGGAATAAAATGCCTTGACTATTTGGGAGGCATTTTATTCCAGAGGAGTGAATATGTAGGAGTGGGACCATGGACTCTGGGAGTCTAAGCACTGACATTTATTATGCATATGCCCTTGGGCAAATTGCTTACTTTTTTTGAGCCTCAGTTTGCTTGCCTAAGAAATGGAGATAATAGTAATTCCAAGTCCCAAGGCTTGTTTCATGAATAAAATAATCAAATGAGATATTCCATGTAAAAACCCTTCTCACCATGCCACTTATATAGTAAATAGTAGCTCAAAAAAAGAAAGATGATAATGACTATTTTGTAGAATAAGAAATGTCTGGGCTTATAGACTATTTATTTGAACATGATTCTAATGATAAGCCATCATCTCCTGAGCCAGTGAGCCTTATCATGGAGTAATTATGACACAGACCTATAGAATGCATACTTAAGCTCTGTCTGGTGTTCTTTTAGATTGAAGCAGTGGTTTCCAGGGACTCCCAGTTAAAGATGGCTTGAATATAAAGACATAGTAGTGAATAGAGGGTTTTAGACACCTGTAGGTTAGTAACAATGCTATTTTTTTTTCAGAGGAATGAGAGGCATTGGGAACAACCAAATCTAGGCTCAAATTTGGGAGCAGGGACCTCCCTCTTGTATACCATTGTATGAGGTTCAAGGACTTTCTGTATAAAACTGGGTACTTCCAATTTGTAAAATATGAAACATCTGTGATTTATTGCTTTTAGTAGATGAATACAGGGAGAGATGATTTAACTTAGGTCATGGCCTGGGCCAGTTGACCCATGGCTTGGTTTCCATAAATAAATTTTCACTAGAAGCTTTCACAGTGTCAACAGGAGGTCAGGCTAGATCCATAGTCATTATTTCCTGGCACTATGTCAACCAACCATGAAAATCTTGGGGCAATTCATATTTTTTTGTTGTTTTTGTTTTGGGAAATTACTTTAAATAACATCTTTACTTCCCCAAGCCTTTTAAAAGCAAAGTAAAATTAAAATTATACTTAAACCCAACCACTACAAGACAGGGAAACCTCAGCAAATGCCTCTGAAAACCTAATGTACAAGCTTCTCATTAGAACTTATCTGGCCTTCACCTTACACCTTACCCACAGGAGGAGCTGGGTAGGAAAGACTGCATTGTGTTCTAAATGAGAAACTTACCTAAGCATCTAGGTTTAGTGCCTCATTTGTAAGTAGACAGTTTCTTGGAAGTACATCAAGCTCAGCCTCAAATCAGAACATCTCTTGAGGAGAAATCTGTATTTAGATGTTTCATTTAAAAATTCATCATTGAATAGCACAGTATTTTGTTGCAACTCCTACTTGATGCAGTCCAAATTCTTTCTAATTCTTTTTTTATTACAATGATGTCATTAATAATGGATGGAATGGAGAGGGTGAGAATGTGCCAGAGGCTCAGCAGCAAATAAGGTAGCACAGGCAGACAAATCATAGCTCTTTGAGACTGCAGAATCCTCTGCATCTCAGATCGAGAGTTTGCCACCCTAACTCCGTTTTCTGGATGCCTGTTATTTGCATCCTAGAACTGCTCTGATTTGGCCAAGAGAAATGTCTTTATAAGTAGTGAGTAGGAAATGAACTACTGAAAAGTTATTTGGCAAGGAGATTAAGTTTCCCCGAAAGTTGGGGAAAGGACTTACTTTTTGTGTCTGTACTGACAGCCTATATCTCCTCTTCTCCCATTCTTCTTGTGGGTTTTTTTTTATTCCGGTTATTCTGCGACAGATGCTATTCTTTTCAAAGTCACCAGTGACTGCCTATATTGCTCAATAAAATGGTCTATTTTCACATCTCATTTAATCTCTTAGTAGCATCCACTAGTAGACTGCTGTATTTTCTTGGTTTATTTGATTGTTTTCCTGCTTCTCCTTCCTCCCTGGATAATCCTTCTAAATCTCTTTTATAGGCTTGTTCCATCCAACCAGTCTCTAAATGACAGAGTTACTTATAGCTTGTTTCTGGGCTTTCTCTCCTCTACATCTATACTACTGCCCCAGTTATCTCATCTACTCTTAGTGCTTTAATGTTTTATGCATGTGACTTCCATGTTTCTTTTTTCACTCCTAACTTGTTCCCTTAATGCATTGTACAAAATATTCTCTCTAATGCAGAATCCTGAAGTGTAGGTAACTGAAGAACACTGATTGTTTAACAGCTTTCTCTTTCTCTCCTGGCCTTTGATTTCTCATTTCTAGATCATTCAACTACTCAGCAAATATTAACAGACTATCTACACTGTTTCAGACACAGTGCTAGCTGCTGTAGAGATTGGGGGTTAGGGGATAAAAATTAGAGTACACTTGGATATGTGATTGCATAGTATAGTAGAGAAGCGTGTGTTCATTCATGCAATTATTTATGTGTACATAGCTGTATACAAATAGTCATTCAGCAGATATTAACTGGGAATGTACAATGTCCAAGTGCTATGTCACACACTAGGGATACTGTGAGGACCAAGGAATAACTCCTGCTTATATGTCACCTATAATTTATTTAGAGAGTCAGAAGGCAATCATAAAGGCAATGTTAAGTGTCCCACAGAGATGATTCAGGGGCAAAGATAAGTCTAGATGAAGGTCTCACATCCAACCTGTATGTGTGTTTGTGTGTGTGTTTGTGTGTTATTATAAGTTTTGTTGGAGATATTGGTATTTTTCAAGTTCCTGCTAGCTTGCTCAATGATAATACACACAGGAACAATTTCTGGGTCTGTGGTTCCCAGCATGAATGTATAACCATAACCCCAGTGCACTGAGCTAAGCTTCCAAGGCCAGAAAGGCTCAGTTTGTCTAAAGCAGTGGTTCTGAACCTTCTGGCCCTTTAAATACAGTTCCTCATGTTGTGACCCAACCATAAAATTATTTTCGTTGGTACTTCATAACTTTAATGTTGCTATCTGATACGCAGGATGGTCTTAGGTGACCCCCGTGAAAGGGTCGTTCGACTGCCTAAGTGGTTGCGACCCACAGGTTGAGAACCGCTGGTCTGAAGTCTGTTTCTCTGGGTTTCTGCTAGGCTCTTTAAAACAGGAATAGAGATTGGCTGGAGGGAAAGGAGGACACCTCTTTTCAAGCAAACGGGGACCCTTGAACTGTTGCTGTCATACCAGTCATATAATAGAAATGTCCTGACTATGCAAGAAGGTGTTCTCTCAAGCAGAGATAAAGAAAGCCAGTCACATGCATCTTACCTCTATCTTCAACCTTTTTCTCACCAAAGTATAAACTGTCCCATACTGACCCATGGTCTTGCCATTTATACTTTCAGTCCTTGAGGGCTCTAGTCAAGAAAGGTAATGGAGAGTGGTGAAACATTGGAGCTTCTTGTGGAGACAAGTGGGTTTTCATGGAAATATTACCATAAAAGGTGTGCTCCCATAGAAAGGAGCATGTATAATGTGCTCATTTAGTATTTGTTGAATGAATGAATGTGTTATAGTGTGAGCAGGAGTTAGGCAGAAACTATGCTGGCCATCCATAACACTAGAAATGTAGAGATGAATGACACCAGGTCCCTGCCATCAAGGACCTCAGTTCACAGTCTAACACAAGAGATTAAAATGTTAACAACAAAATGTCACTTGGTGTTGTAGTTATTATAATAACAATGGATGCTTATTGAGCCCTTACTATATCCAGGTAATGCTTTGTGTAAATTATCTCATTTAATATTTACAATAACCACATGAGATCTTTTATTAGTCCCCACTCTTCAGATAAAGAAATTTTCATAATGAGTAAAAACAGGAAAAGTAGCATGACAAAGCCATGATTCAAATCAGGCCGATGGACTCCAAAACTTGGGCTCATAAGTGCTATTGACATTGCCTTTTAGTTTGGTTTGAAGCTTGAGAACATCTTGGCATATATCAGTAAGATCACTCGGGGGGAGTTCTTTTTTGTGTGTGTGCAGAGAGAGGCAGCCCAGAGATGGAGCTTTAGAAAGAAGCGGTAGAATTGGTTGGTCCATTGTAGCACACGCGGTGTAGACTAGGGGCCTTCTTTTCAAAAGATGGTTGAGTCTTATTGAGAATTTTGAGATGACTCATCTTAGTTTAGATGCATCTTGGAGACCTTGGAGTCATCTAGTATGCCCTGTCCCTGTCTGTGGCTCTAAGGATGCATAGGGACTCAGGAGAATAAGTGTGGAGGTTAAGTCTTCACAAGGATTTCTTAAATCCTCAGCCCAGCCAGGCTGTGCCCTTAACTACTTGCATTTGGGAGCAGCAGGGTCTGCAAGTGTGTCTCATGGACATCAAAATGAAACACACCACACTGGTTCAGTTTTTTTTGTTGTTGTTGTTTATATGGCATTCTTAAAAAGACAAAACGATAATGATGTAGAACAAAGAAGGTGTCAGGTGTTAGGGATAGAAGGGGCAGGTATGACTAAAAATGGGTAGCATGAGGGAATATTTTGGAGTGATTGATTGTGGCAGTGGTTCAGCAGACCTATACATTTGATAAAATTCAGTGAACTGTCCACCAATACAAGTCCATTTTACTGTCTGTTAATTTTAAAAAACAAAATTTTAAAAAGAACCAAGCACACCCCACATGGGTTTTATTTTTTGCTTCTTAGTTCCTGCGCAAAAATGTTGGGGCTCAAAACCTTTGATGGTTTGGTAAGGTTAGAAGAAGGGTAATAAGAGAACAATTGGTTGAACTCAACTCCTGATTCTTTTCAAGTCATGAGAAACTAATTTATCCTCCCATGTGCCATCTTTGCTGTTGAGCTACTGAATGCCCCGGTTTGAAAAATGCCACATGGGCAATGCGGGATTATGCATGGTGACAGTGCTCTTTTTGGAGAAGTCATGTGAAGCTGGGAAAAAGAGTATTTTTGCCCATGTTCGAGTCCACAGTCCTCAAATGCTCCACTTGCCAGCATTCTGTCAGTGTTTGACATGTCTTCAGTGCTTATTTGTACTTGCAGTGCAGAGCAGGCTGACTTTGACTTATGTAGGCCCTGACCTATTTAAGCCCATGAAGTTTTCTGCAAGAACTAAAGACTGGAGACTTCAGCTCTGATGTGGTAGAACAGAAGGACCACTCATATCTGCCAAATTGGGAAGTTGTCCTTTGCCCCTCTCATGCTTCTAGGTCCTTTTCCTAAAGTATAGGTTTTGCTATAGTCCAGGGTACAGGGAAGAAAGAGTGGGAGCAGTTTGTCACAATTATATTCCAGCTAGACTAGCTTTGGGAATATGCATAGCCTTTTCCCAAATTCTACCCCTTACTGGCTATGGGACCTTTGGCAAGGCACTTAAACTTCTTTGATTCTTTCCTTATCTGAAACACACATACCCGCCTGAAACATAACAATACCCGCCTTGCTTAACTCACTGAAGACTCTTTGGGTCAGATGTCAAAGTGCTGAGCATATTTGTATCATGATAAATGTGAGTTGAATATGATTATGAGAGATTACCTTGGACAACTACCATATCTTTCCACGGAATCCAATGTTTTGATTTCTAACCTATTAAACCTCCAAATTACAGTTGCATTTTTGCAACCTATAGCTTATTTCATCCAGTTTATTTTCAAAGCTGTGAGCAAAGAGCCAAGTTTCATGAGCAAAACACTTTTGAAATGAACTATAAGTTCCCATCAAGGTATTTTCACATGCCAGACAAGATGCCAAATTGTTAGTGTGCTATGTATTAATTAGGCAGGATTAAAAAGCAGTTTTTATTATGACTGAAATTCATCTGTGCTTACCCACAATCAAACTGAGCATTATTGAGGCATAGTCATATGGGTGTAGAATGTTTTTGCTCCTTCATCCATATCAGCTTTATGAGGAGAAGGCATCCTCTCCTGCTTCTTAGTTATGAGCCTACTCCCTCTGCTGAACTCCCATGACATTTTGTTGGGACCACTTTTACAGCTTTTTCTATATTGTGCCTATGACATCATTGTTGCATCCTTAATTAGTCTAGGAACCCCCCCTCCCCAGGACAGCCAGGTCTTGCTCAAAACACTATGCATAGTGCCTTATGCATTTCTGGTATCTGGGATTTAGCTCTTGAGTTCAAAGTTCAAAGTGAAAGAGGTTACATTCCATTCTAAGAAAGCAGACTGTTGTTATTTTTAGAAAAGCAAAAATAAATATATTAATTATAGATAATTTTGAAATAATGATAAGCAAAACAGAATATTTTTGTGATATAATGTGCAACCCACCACTTAAGTAAAAACTTTTATTACCACTCTGGCTTAATTTTTACAGTTACTATGGTTAATGCTGTGAATCTAAAGATGATCATGGCATGATCAATGCCTTCATAACTTTACAGCCTGGTGGGAAAGGCTGATCATGAACTTAGTCCTGTAGCAGATAGGGAGCCAGTACAAGTTGTGAGCAGGAGATTGAAAAGACAAAAATATTTAAGGAATATTTCTCTGACAGCAGTATGCAGGATAGTGTAAACAAAGTGAGGCCTGACACATAGAGACCAATTAGGCATTGCTAAGAGTACACATATTTTACTATTTGGCCTTAATATAAAGACAATGTCATTCAACGAGAGTGACCCTCTTCCCAAGTTACTCACCCTAGGGACATCCAATAATGAGACTGGGAAGGTAGTGCTGCCCTCTTCACATTCCTTGGAACAACAAGGGACTCAGAGAGGCCCTCAGTGTAAGGATGGCAGGCACTCTTTCTGAGTGACTGGTCTCTCATGCTACACTACAGAACCATAGCTTTAACCTGCAAGTCAGCCATTGGGTGTCCATGTTAAGAAACACCTTGGAGAGTCCTAAGTCTATCTCTGTTGCCCTCTAATCAAGAAATTTAGATTACAGATCTGAATGCTCCTGGTCAGAAAGGTATAGAACCAGACTTATTTCAATCTAGAAAACACATGGAGAACTCTCATTTAATAGATGAGAAAAGTAAACCTGGAAAGGTCATACTTACCCTAGGTCTCATATAGTCAGTAAATGGCAGAGATGGGCCTCATATTAAGCTTCGCACTCCTTCCAATACATTAAGTTGCTTTTAGGGTGGAAGAAATTGCTGAGCCTCTGTGCACCAAGGCAGGTAGAACTGGAGAACTTGAAGTGAAACCCAGATTAAATGGATTCCTATTGGTTCTTGCAAACACAAGTATGGCAATTTAAAAACAACTAAAAAGCAAACAAACTAAAAACTTAAAAAGAAACTGACATTACACTCATGACATATTTTTATCTTCTGTTTTTTTGCTGGGATTATTTTTCAGTTTATTTCAGGAAAGGGGATCTCTTTTGATGGCTTCATAAACTATGATTTGGTATGGAAAGATGAGATCAGTGGGCTCTTTTGCTGGTGAAAAGTCCTAAGCTCTTCTGAATTTACACTGTGTACCTTTTATCTTTTTTTAATCTTTTATTTTTAGTTATTTATTTTTTAGTGCTTAATAATTTTATTTATTTATTTATTTATTTAGTTAGTTAGTTAGTTAGTTGTCTAAAGTTTTACATGTGTACCTCTTATCTTGATGGCGATATTTAGGTTTAAAAGGATACTGTTGGGCCCTAACTGGTTTGGCCCAGTAGATAGGGTGTCAGCCTGTGGACTGAAAGGTCCCAGGATCGATTCTGGTCAAGGGCATGTACCTTGGTTCTGGGCACATCCCCAGTAATGCTTCTCTCTCATCAATGTTTCTAACTCTCTATCCCTCTCCCTTCCTCTCTGTAAAAAATCAATAAAATATATATTTTTAAAAAGGATACTGTTGGAAGTCACAAGTACACCATTGGAACCAATCTCAGGAACAGTTAATGGCATGGCCTCCTTTAGAGAGGATGCCTCATTGCCGAAAGCCTGCCTTAAGGAGGGATGACCTTTCCTAAACTCCACAGAAGAGCGACCTCTATAATGGCAGGGTGTAGGTGGGTAGTTTGCTGCTGACTTTCAATATGAATGGCCTCCTGAGCTGTTGGAAAATATACATGGGAAAACACTATCTACAGATTCAAAGCCAATTTCTTAGAAACTGAGCTGTGATCATTCTTTCCTATTTTTATACTTGTTTTTATTTGAGCACATAAGCCTATTTTTGAATACTGTCATTCATGCTGCATTAAGTTTTTCGTACTAGATTCACATGTGTTTAGGGTACAGCTGAGTAGAGTACACATGAGTTTTTAGAAACAGTAAATTCTCTCATCTTCATACCCTTGGCTAAAACTAGAAATATGCAGGCTTTTTTTGTATAAATTGACAGAAGCTAATTCCTCTATTCACATAGAGTTGTTAGGTATGTTGAAGACCTTAGGCAATTTGGCCACACAGAGTTGTTTTTAGGTTTGAAAGAAAACTCAGCCCCCAAACTAGATATTGTGACATGTTATATTTTCAATGGATGTATTTTTCTGTTTCAGCTTAAAGATGTTGGTTCATCAGTTTGATTCTTGACAAAAGCATTCTGCTTAGAATTTCAGTTCCCTGGTGGTTTGGAGTTTCGCAAAAACATTTGCTAATCAAAGGAGATTAATACTGTCCTAGACAGTGTTCTCTAGAAGGTTTACCATAAAAATCTGTAGCTAGAAGACTCTCTGTCAGTTTCTATTCCCCAGTTGTCCATGGGTCTGCAGCCCTCAGTGTTGGCTAGGGAAAACCTGACAGTTACTAAAAAAGAGGATCCCTTTCTATCTAGTAACAACCAAGTCTTCTCTGGCATATGTACTGTATCTAGTATCTTCTAGTATACACTACAGCACATACTCACTATTGCTAAGCATTGTGGGTAGTTGTGATGTAAATGGCTCCAAAGATCGGCCTTGAGTGAAAACAAACAAGCAAACAAACAACAACAAAAACATGACTGCAATTCTGATTATGGTAGAAAATCCTTTTCAACTTACATTTCATAAGAAATTTACTTCAGAAGAGAATTGATTTTAGAGAATCCCCTCATTTCTCCTGTAGTTTCATTTCTTGTGTTCTGCAGACAACCAATTATTTAATATAGGGTAGGATATATGTGCGCTTCAATGACTCAAGTTGCTAGGGATAAATCAAATGGTTCAGCACAGAGCAGCTGAGGGAGATTGGGATATCTCCACAGCCCTTGATTTTCAACTTCAATTATAAAACCATTTGGTCAGGTTGTGGCTTAAGCTGTGTATGGTCCCTGTGACAGGCTTTTGGTAAACAGTAGCAGTACAGAAGCAGCTTGGCCTTATTTGTTATCATCTCTACTAAGCTACTGAGATAACTGCATGGGGAGAATGATTTAGTATGTGAAAGCAGGTAGAGTTTGACAGTGTAGGTTGTTAGGTTCATAAATAAAAGTTATGCTTTGTGAAGGACTATTTTTGACTTAAAATATTAAAATACTTTCAGATTTGTCGTCCTAAGTAGAATGTTTGATGTAGAATGTTTGTTCACATATCTTCATTTCTGCCTATTTTCTGGTTTTGGGAAAGTCTTTCATGGATGGATGTTTGTTTCATCCAGAAAGCAGTAGATAACATTTTCCATTCCATGTGCATTTTACTATCCATCTAGCTTGTTTCTGTGAACATTAAAATAAACAAAACCCTAAAAACTAAATTTGGCTTTTTCTAAATAAACACAATAGTTAGTTGAACTCAAGCAGCTTCAAAATAGAAACATTATTATATTATGGCATAAACACAGCATAAAAAACAATTGGACACCCTAGCACAGCACATATTTCACTGGGAGATTGACTAATATGTTGGCCTCAAAGTAAACATGCTATATTCTCTCAGACTTAATGAAGCTTAGTAACTCTTTTAGGCCACTTGCTGCTAGGCAGCCCAGGAACTCTTGGGGGATGTCCACTTGCCAGCGGGGAGCAGGCCTAAGCTGCAATCAGACATCCTTAGCTCTACTGAGGAGGTGAGAGAGGCATCAGCCTGGCTTGTGACTGAGCAGAGCTCCCCCTGTGGGAGCACACTGACCACCACGGGGCAGCTCCTGCATTGAGCATCTGCCCCCTAGTGGTCAGTGTGTATCATAGTAACCAGTCATTCCCAGTCATTCTGCTGTTAGGGTCAATTTGTATATTAACCGTTTATTATATAGGAGGATAGAGGCCTGGTGCACAGGTGGGGGTTGGCTGGTTTTCCCTGAAGGGTGTCCTGCTGGCATGCCTGGCCAGCCTGGGTGAGGGGATTATGGCTGTTTTCAGGCTGGCCACAACCCCTTCAGGGTGGGGATCTATACTGGGGTGCCTGGTCAGCCTGGGTGAGGGGCTGATGGCTGTTTGCAGGCTGATCAAACCCCCCACAGGGGACTCTCACCCCATGGGAATGTGGCCAGCCTGGGTGAGGGGGAGAGGGCCATTATCAGGCTGGCCATGGTCATAGGCTGGAAGCAGGTATCTGGGATTTATTTAACTTCTACAATTGAAACTGTGTTGCCTTGGTCCTGCTCAAAGCTGCTGGCTGGAAGCAGGTATCTTGGGTTTATTTACCTTCTGTAATTGAAACTTTGTTGCCTTGAGCGGAGGTCAGGGCCCACAGGGCAGGTGGGAATCTTGGCTTCCTCCATTGCTGGGGCAGCGCAAGCCTCCTGCCTCGCTACAGCTCTCTGGCTGCTGCCATCTTTGTGACAGAGTGAGGGTTAATTTGCATATTATTCTTTTGCCTGGTCAGAAGACCCCCAAGCCCCTCTGATCACCAGCTTTATGGAGCCCAGGCCTCTGCAATCACCGGCTCTGCCATCACCAGCTCTGCCCTTGCCCACTGACAGCCTCTGGTCAAGGCTATAGGCCTGGGCAGGAGACCCCCAAGCCCCTGCTTTGCCGGCTCCACCGGTGCCCAGACCCCTGTGATCTCTGGCCTTACCCCTGCCAAGGCCTTAGGCCTGAGTACGGCACCCTCATACCCCTCTGAACACCAGCTCTGCCCTTGCCCATGCCTGAAGCCTCTGGCAAAGGCCTCTGGCCTGAGCAGGGGACCCCCAGCCCCCTCTGATTGCCTGTTCTGCCCCTCGGGCCCCCCTCCTCCCCCACCACCTGCCTGGCTAACAAGCCTGACCACTTCAGTGGCAGGGCTGAGCTGGACTGGGCGCCTCCATCTTGTGGCTATGGGAGAAGCCATTTTGTGATGGAGTGATGCCTAATTTGCATATTACTCTTTTATTAGACAGGATTAGTTTCAGGTGTACAGCATAGTGGTTAGACAATCATATACTTTTCAAAGTGTCCCACCTGACATTTCCAGTACCCACATGGCACCATACAGTTATTAAAATATTGACTATATCCACTATGCTGTACTTTATGTCCCCATGACTATTCCATAACTATCAATTTGTACTTTTTAATCTCTTCATTTTTTTCACTCAGTTCCCCAACTGCCCTTTCCTCTGTCAACCATCAGATTGATTGTCCAGGACTTCTTATTTGCTAAATGTTGGGGACAAGTGAAGAATATGTCTGGCATTGTCTGAGCTGCTTTGGAATTTATCCTTTACTATTAAAACTATTGTTTTAATTATATATTTTTGTTATTGAATATTATTACAAATTTGCAAAGTGCTGTACATAAGTTGAGAATCCTTATAAACTGTTTAAATAAAGGAGGCAACGAGATTGGAGGGGTTTGTGAGTACAGCCTGGCCAGATCCTGTTGCAGGATCCAAGAACTAGAAGATCGAGTACTAAAATTAATTATCCCATCATCTTGGGTCATACAGACATTCACTACTGTTTCTAAGACTGCTTCAAGTTTATTTCTTCTCTCTTCCACACACAGCACACATGTACACACACTTTATGTTTCCTACTTTCACAGACTTATGGTCCCATCAGCCTCAACTTTAAATTCACTTCCTGATTCAAAGAACCAACAGAAATTTACTAGAATTCCTGTGTCCCAATGCCCAAGTGGTCTCCTTTGACTTAGTTGTCCATTTCTGATTTACTTAGCTATGCCTTGTGGTTTAAGTCATGTGACTTTGAGATGAGAGCACAAGAAATGACTGTCATTTCAGGTACAGGCAGTCATTGTTAGGAATAAAAGCAAAAACCCAAACAGAGGCTTTATATCTGACCCAAACATGCTGTGCTTGATAATTTGGAGAATGGTATCACTGAAAAAACAGGCTTGCCATAGTGAGAAGTGGTGAGAATGTAGAGTAGAGAGATAGGTAGAGTGGGCCTGTGGTTTAGTAGGTTGTTTTAAATGTAGAAGAGCAAGTCTGTGTGTCTTATTGGTAGTGAGGCATATACTGACAGCCCATCTCTTAGAAAAACTATAGAGAAAATTCCTGCTCTGGATGGGAAGTTATGGGACTGGAATAAGGATTTTCTGTGATTTCTTCCCAGCATTTGGGTCTTTGATTTGAGGCTTCTGCAGATTCCTCTCTGAGAAGAGCTCTGGTGATTTCCCTCTCCCCATGCAAAGAGTGCTGCCCACTGGGGATCAGGAGACTTGTGAGAGATGAGGCCTTCTACCTCCTGAGAGCACTATGCTAATATCTTCCCACAAGAGGACTGTGTCCTTCAAAGACAGAAATTAAAGAGATTCAAAAAACCTCCTCTGACTTCTGCTGTCTAGACATGCCTCTTTCTTAAAGAAACCCCCCCAAAATAGGGTCAATTTTTTGTATAATACCTAATACTCATCTATATATATAAAAGCCTAAGCAACAGTCACTATGATGATACACTGACCACCGGGGGGCAGATGCTCAATGCAGGAGCTGCCCCCTGATGGTCAATGCGCTCCCACAGCCAACCTCCTAAGGCCGACCAACCTACCATGGTTCCCCTCCCCCCTGCCAGCTGGTCCTGATTGGCCCCATTGGCTCCAGTCACCAGCCAGGCATAGGGACCCCCCTGTACATGAATTCGTGCACCAGGCCTCTAGTAATGTATATAAATATCTTTGTATGTAAACATTTGACCACATTTCTATTTTCTTAGTCTGGCTTTCAACAATTGAAATTACTAGGGGAAAGGATGTGATATTTTAAGGTCTTGTTACATAGTTCCAAATTACTTGCTAGAAAGAGTGTACCAATATATACTTCCAGCAGCAGTACATGAAAGTGGCTATCTATCCTTTCTGGTGCTAAGTGATAGCACAGTTTGTAATCTCTATCAGCTGAATAGCTGGAAAGCTTTTTCAGAGTAGGAACCATGACATTAAGTTCTTTAATGGTGCTCAACACATATCAGTCACAATATGCACATTTGTTGAATAAATCATAATCAAAAGTGAAGGTTGTAAGGTTTATTACTATTACATGTTATTTGCTCCAGGTCTGTATGGAAGGCAAGAAGAACTTAATTTAAGTATGTGTAGAAGGAAGTAGTGGAAAGATGAAATTGAGAAGTGAAGGACTAGTGAGTAATGATGTTATTAAATGCATTAGAACTTAATATAAGCAAATAGGGCCAGGGAGAGAGACTTGTTATAGATATATTATGGGCTAGTTTATGCAGCAATGCATAAGTAAACTATAGATTGTTTCAATATAAAAATCAGGATATTGAAATTTGGACCCCAAATAAGTGTTAAGATCCCCAGGGCTTAGAATTAAGTGAGAATGGAAATAATAAAAGACAGAATTTTATATTCATTCATTCATTCATTCATTCATTTAACACAGTTATTGAGTTGGTACTATTTTCATAGTGGTTTTGAACATGACATTGGAGCTTCTGTTCTGGCAGTTTGTTAAAATGCATTAGGTAAGGAAGCTGGTACAAAGTTTGTACGTTGGGCCTAAAGAATTGTCCTGGCTTTCTAAGAGGCTGACTGAATAAGTCACACTCCCTCTTCCCCAGCCAGATATGCCTCCCTGTTTCTCTTCAAATACACAAGACATGCTGCCACTTTAATTAGGATCTTTCCACTGACTGCTCCTTCAGTGTGGAATGGGCTTTTCTCAAATGCCCATTGAACCAAACCCTTCATCTCATTCAAGTTTTGCTCATATCTTACCATATTAATGAGGTCTATATTGACCCCCCCTATTCAATACCACAGCCTATTTAAACACCCTCCAGATCAGGCACTCTTGATCTGCCTTATTCTGCTCACATTTTCCTTTTTTTGTCAAATTATATTTACTTTTTTATTATACCACATAATATACTTATTTATTATACTGATCACTATTCCCTTCATTTCTTCATAAAGCAAGGATCTTTGTTTTGGTCATTCTATGTTCCTGTAGCATAAAACAGTGTCTTTCACAAAATAGGGGAACATTGTATATTTGTAGAATGAGTAACAGATCACATGATTGGCAGGTGACAGTAAAGAGCATATTTGGAAGAGCAAGGGAGAAAATCCTCCATCCACTGGGCTGTGAGCTGTGGACTCTAGATCAAAGTC
>PVJC01034733.1:0-18685 GCA_004026665.1 Murina feae
AATTCTTTGATAATTTTCAATGTTTTCTTTTATCTTCTCAATCATAGAAAGTCTCTCTCTTTTTAGTTTTTTGATAATTTTATTAATAAGAGTCTCTGGTTCTGTTTCTGTTGTTTATTCTCCTGGTTGGTATTCATGATGTCCTCTTTTCTTGTGTGACTGATTATCTTTAATTATGGTTGAATACTTTGTGGAAATAAATAGAATATTAACATGTTCCTGCTATATGCCTTTGGACATAGCAATCTAAGATTACCTTAATCCAGTTTCAGAACAGATCTTTTTGGATCAGCAGTTGACCTGAACCTGATCTGCAGTTTGTTAGTGGAATAATTTGCTTCTGATTCACTCTCACTTTTTTGAGGCAGAGTTTACCAGCGTTCCACCTTTGGAAATCCTGGACTTCACTTTTGTTTCCTTAGCCTAAGAGGACTATTAAAGCTCTACTCTACTTCTCTACTGTTTATTGAAGATCAACAAATGTCTCCAGTTCAGAAACAGCCTTAAATGCCAGATTCACTCTCTGTATCAGTTTTGGTTCTATAATTCTTTATTATATTAACTAGAGGCCCTGTGCACGAAATTTATGCACGGGGTAGGGGGTACTTCAGCCCAGCCTGTGCCCTCTCGCAGTCTGGGACCCCTTGGGGGATGTCTGGGACCCCTTGCTCCTTTCTACCCACCTGCTTGCTGCTCCTTACCTCTTGGCTCGCTGCTCCTTAGTGCTGCCACGGAGGCAGTAGAGGTTCCTGCCACTGCCGCTGTGCTCGCCAGCCATGAGCCCAGCTTCTGGCTGAGCAGTGCTCCCCATGTGGGAGCGCACTGACCATCCAGGGGCAGCTCCTGCGTTGAGTGTCTGCCCTCTGGTGATCATTGCACATCATAGTGACCAGTTCTGGTCATTCCGCCATAATGGTCGCTTAGGCTTTTATTATGTAGATTCTCAGATATCTCAAAGTAGAAGTATAGAATTTCTTTGCCCAAGATTTTTATGTATTTACAATGGTTAAATTAAGCTGAACTACTAGTTTGTCATAATGAGAAGTGGAACTCTACACTTTTTTAAAAAAAATATATTTTATTGATTTTTTACAGAGAGGAAGGGAGAGGGATAGAAAGTTAGAAACATCAATCAGCTGCCTCCTGCACACCTCCCACTGGGGATGTGCCTGCAACCAAGGTACATGCCCTTGACTGGAATCGAACCTGGGACCTTTCAGTCCGCAGGCCAACGCTCTATCTATTGAGCCAAACCGGTTAGGGCAAACTCTACACTTTTTATTATTTGTAGGAACTTACTCATTTGATGTAATTAAATAATTTGCCAAGCTAAATGTAAAATCTAGATTTTGAAACTATGTTGTCATTATTGGCTTTTGTTGACTTGTAAAAAATCTTATCACAAAGGGATTAGCATTGTGTTTCAGAGCACCAGCTCTATAGCCAGACTACCTGCTTTTTTATCCTACTCTTCACAAACTAGTGGTTGATCTTAAGCTTGACCTCTAAATACCTCAACTGGAAAAAAAAGATGATTATAACAGTAGAGCCTTAGGGTTAAGACATGTAAATATATGTCAAATTGTTAGAACAGTATTTGCTCATATTGAGTCAACAAATTGTTGATGTAAGAATAAAATGGCATTGTGAGTTATACTACTTCTGTCGTATTTCTCTGATGATGATCTCATGATAGCTAAGGTTTAATTTTTTTAACATGAAATTCTGAGTTTTTTGCTTCATCCTTAATCTTATTCCTATATAGTATGGCCATCTTAATTTGTAGTATGGAATTATTCTTCATTTTTATATATTGTTATCTTGGACAGTTGTGCACAAACAGATATAAAATATATACTTTGTCCATTTGTAGCTTACTCCATCTGGAAGCATTTCTCTTACTAAATCAATGCATTTAATTAAAAATCCTGTGAAGACCTGTGACAAAGTTTATTCTTTGATACAAAGTTTGACTTCTCAAATCAGACATCGCATGGAAGATCCCAAATCATCAGGTAAATATCATGTTTTTCTTAGAGCATAGCACAAATAAAAATTGCTATTTGGTTACTATAAACATTTTAAAATAAGGTGCACTAATCTTAAAAAATAAAGCTTCTCATACTATATGTAGTTGTGAGTTAACACTTTGTAATTGGGCATTTTCCCACCAAATCGTGTTCTTCGCTGTGTGGTAGCATTTGAAACACTTTCCTTTGTGCAGGGGTACATTACAAAACTTGCACATGTACCGCATTTCACTGCATAGTTTATGAGCGGCACACACACGACAACGTAAAACATTTTTATTTTTGCCAGTTCCAACTAGAGGTTCCAGTGTATGTTTCCTCATGTCCATTGACAGTCTCCCTGGTGGATCCCATTTTACTCATTTTCCGCAAAAAATGTGTTAATATATATGCAGCAAAAAAATAGCTAAGTTATGGTTGCTTTTTTTTCTTTGACAGCATGAAAGAAAACATTCTTATTTGGTTCTTCTATAGTGTTCCCAGATAGCTAAACAGCAAATAAGCAGCATAATAAGTAAGAGCAAACAATAAGAAGGTGATTTGGGCTCTGGCTCTGAGACTAGCTTGGTTAATAACTTGGACAACCTTGTAATCTTGGGTTGCTTACTAGTTAAAGTAGATCTTTGAATTGTTTAGTTTTATGGTTTCTTTCCGGTAATGACTGTCTATTCTGTTAGTTATGTGAATCTAATCTAATAAAAAGGTAATATGCAAGTTGACCCTCACTCCGTTACACCTAGGTCACGCCCATCAGCCACGCCACGCCCACTAGCCAGTCAGAGCGGTTGTATGCAAATTAACCCAGCCAAGATGGAGGCCAACAGCCACAGAGCTATAGCAAACAGGAGGCTTCTGTGCACCAGCGATGGAGGAAACTGCCTGCCTAGGCCGGCTGGGCCTCTGCTCACAGCAACAATGTTTCAATTATAGAAGCCATGAAGCTGAAGCAAACAGGAGGCTTCATTGCCTGCCTTGCCTGCCTAGGCTTCCGCTCAAGGCTACAAAGTTTCAATTATAGAAGATAAATAAACCCCAGAAACCCGATTCCAGCCAGCCTTGCTGGGACCTTGGGTCAATGGGAGCTGTGGGCAGCCTGAAAACGGCCCTCAGCCACTCACTCAGGCTGGCCAGGCACCCCAGTAGGTACCCGAACCCTGAAGGAGCTGTGGGCAGCCTGAAAACGGCCCTCAGCCCCTCACCCAGGCTGGCCACATCCCCATGTGGTAAGGGTTCCCACTGGGGGGCTTGGCCAGCCTGCAAACAGCCATCAGCCCCTCAGGCTGGCCAGGCACGCCAGCAAGTGGACATCCTCCAAGGGGTCCCAGACTGCGAGAGGGCACAGGCTGGGCTGAGGGACCCCCACCCTCCCCCCAAGTGCACAAATTTTTGTGCGCCGGGCCCCTAGTAAAATAATAATATAATTAAAATAAGTTAAAATTCAGAATGGAAAATGTTTTAGCTTCAAAGAGTTTTGTATATAATTCTTCTGTTTCTTACTATTGACATGTGTAATGTATGCAAAGGTCTTTATAAACCCGAGTTTTAACCTATATATACCTTTATTCAAGTCTGCGAAATACATGGTTGTTAATAGCTTATGTATATGGTAATATTTCCTAGCTCCTTAACAATTTTATCTTTGACATTCAAAGAAAATTGCTAATTATCAACTTTTTCATATATTCTTAATTTGATTTTTAATTTTAATATATTAAAAATTTCATGTTGTTTTAGATATTCAGCTTTACCATAGTGAGACATTAGAGCTTATGCTACGTAGATGGTCCAAGTTGGAGAAAGACTTTAAAACAAAGAATGGAAGATATGACATTAGTAAAATCCCTGACATATATGACTGTATAAAATACGATGTCCAGCATAACGGTTCCTTGAAATTAGAAGACACAATGGAATTATATGGTCTTTCAAAGGCATTAGCAGATATTGTTATACCTCAGGTAAGTAATTTCTAGGAATCAATTTTCTTAGTGTTGTATAGATACTTTACAAATGTCTTATCAGTGGTTAAAAGACAGCTAATTTTCATGTTCATTTGAAATCCACAACTTCAAAAATTAACTAAGTAATTATGAATTTATATTTTGAACTTTTTATTATATGAAATTATTTGATTTTCTACTAGTTTGTAATGAATTTTTAAAAAAATCTTTATTGTTGAGAGTATTATAGTTGTCCCCTTTTTGCCCCCATTGTCCCCTTCCACCTGGTTCCTGCCCCACCTCAGGCCCTCACCACCCTATTGTTGGTGTCCATAGGTAATGCATATATGCATATAAGATCTTTGGTTAATCTTCCCCACTCCTCCCCTCTTGAGATTCTTCAATATGTTCCATGTTTCCATGCCTCTGGTTCTATTTTATTATCAGTTTATTTTGTTCATTAGATTCCTTGCTCGTTTATATTAATTTTCTAGATCCAATTGTTGGTAGATATTGATTGCCATTTTGTTTATATTATCTATTTTCTTCCTCACCTTCTTCTTTCTATTCCTCTTCCTCTTCTTAAATAATACCCTTCAAATATTTCATGTAATCCTGGTTTAGTGGTGATGAATTCCTTTAGCTCTTTCTTGTCTGTGAATCTCTTTACCTGACCTTCAATTCTGAATGACAGCTTTGTAGTGACTTTTTAAAATTTAAGCAATAATATTCCTAAAGAACAATAATAAACTAACAAATAAGACAACTAAAAACAATGGAGTAAATTACTTAAGTATTTATCGGGCAACTATTGTACATCCACCAGTCCTATGCTGTGGAGATGTGTGGGGAGTGGGAGAAAAGGGTAGCTGTGGCCCTAGATAAGTTTTAAAATTCTTAACTTTGTGAGAAAGTATTTTGAAAATAATATTTAGAGGTCAAGATGTGTAAATAGTTATTGGGAGAGGGTGTTCATGGATCTTTTTATTATAGGGAAATAAAGTAAAACCAGAATTTAAATAACTAAAATGCAATTAAGTAGAGAAACAGATTGATAACAAAGAAGTAAGTGATAAGAAAAGTTGAGGTAAAAGATACCTTAGCCCTGACCGGTTTGGCTCAGTGGATAGAGCGTCAGCCTGTGGGCTGAAGGGTCCTGGGTTCCATTCTGGTCAAGGGCATGTATCTTGGTTGCGGGTACATCCCCAGTGGGAGGTGTGCAGGAGGCAGCTGATCGATGTTTCTCTCTCAATGATGTTTCTAGCTTTCTATCCCTCTCCCTTCCTCCCTGTAAAAAATCAATAAAATACATTATTTTTAAAAAAGATATCTTAGAAGAAAATAGTTCTGGATGCCCTTTTGGCATCTCCATTCCTAAAAGATTATTTCTGTATTATATCAGGGAGATTCGACTATATCAGACATTCCGGTGTGAACCACAGTTAAAAGGCAGAAAGAATGAAATACACGAAACGTACAAAGATTATGATATGATTAAATGTGGCCTCAATTAAAGCCATTCTACTGTAAAAATTATTAAAATATTACTCTTCTTATGCCAATATTCACAGAAAGTCCAGGAAAAACCTAAGAACTTTGAAAAACTAGGAATTCAGACAGTATGCAACTCACCTGTGGTTATTTATGTAAATATTAAAGATTAGCTTATTCTTCCAGCATGAAAGAGCAACTATTTATTTGTTTGGTCAGATATAAACAGTTTTAGATGTAGTATATGAATCAGTTATTTGTAAACATGGATTATTTTTAAAAGAATATAAAATATTTCAGACTTCAAGAATATGTCTTTGGACCTCACTTTTAAAAATACTCACTTAGGAACAAGGACTTTTGTGACTAACAACTTTTGTTTACTAAATTAAAGAATTTACTGTGTGCTGTAACCAGTTTGGCTCAGTGGATAGAGTGTCGGCCTGCAGACTTAAGGGTCCCAGGTTCAATTCCGGGTCAAGGGCATATATCTTGGTTGCGGGCACATCTCCAGTAGGAAGTATGCAGGAGGCAGCTGATCGATGTTTCTCTCTCATTGATGTTTCTAATTCTCTATCCCTCTCCCTTCCTCTCTGTAAAAAAATCAGTTAAGTATATATTATATATATTTGTCTGAAAGAGTCACAGGGTTTCAAAGTTAAATAATTTATCCAAGAAAAATAATTTTGGAAATGTCTTCAAATAAGTCTCAGACTATTGTTGTAAAATTTAACATAACTGCATCATTAAAAAACAACTACTATAATAGAGACTGATAATAGGTTAGCATTACAAATTAACTTTAAAAGATACAAATGATGTTTCAAATATTTTCTAATCATTCTGATCTGTAGTGTTTCTTCTAATTGTAGTACTAATTATATATATATATACACACACACACACACACACATACACTAGAGGCCCAGTGCACAAAAATTTGTGCACTGGAGTGGGGTCCCTCAGCCTGGCCTGTGCCCTCTAGCAATCTGGGACCCCTCGGGAGATGTCCACCTGCTGGCTTAGGTCCACTCCCCAGTGAATTGGGCCTAAGCTGTCAGCCAGGCATCCCTCTGCCAGCCCAGGAGCTCTCAGGGGATGTCTACTTGCCAGCGGGAAGCAGGCCTAACCTGCAGTAGGACATCCTTAGTGCTGCTGAGGCGGAAAGAGGTTCCCACCACTACCGCTGTACTGGCAGCCGGCAGCCTGGCTTGTGGTTGAGCAGAGCTCCCCTTGTGGGAGCGCACTGACCACCAGGAGGCAGCTCCTACGTTGAGTGTCTGCCCCCTGATGGTCAGTGTGTGTCATAGTGAACAGTCATACCCAGTTGTTCTGCTGTTAGGATCAATTTGCATATTACTCATATTATATGGGATAGAGGCCTGGTGCATGAGTGGGGGCCCGCTGGTTTGTCCTAAAGGATGTTCCAGATCAGGGTGGGGGTCCTTTGGGGTGTCTGGCCAGCCTGGGTAAGGGGCTAATGGCTGTTTGCAGGCTGGCCACATCTCCTTCAAGGAGGGGGGTCCCTGCTAGGGTACTTGGCCAGCCTGGGTAAGGGGCTGATGGCTGTTTATAGGCTGGCCACATCTCCTTCAAGGAGGGGGTTCCTGCCGGAGTACCTGGCCAGCCTGGGTAAGGGGCTGATGGTTGTTTGCAGCGAGACTGGAAACTGGTATCTGGGGTTTATTTAACTTAAGTTGAAACTTTGTTGCTTTAACCAGAGCCCAGGTCGGGTTGCCCCTGACAATGTAGGCTCCCAGCGCTTCCTTGAGCCCAAGGCTGGAAGCAGGTCTCTGGGGTTTATTTATCTTCTATAATTGAAACTTTGTTGTGGAAACTTTGTTGCCACAGCCAGCCTAAGCAGACAGGAACCTTAGCTTCCTGCATAGCTGGGGCAAGCTTCCTGTTTGTTCCAGTTCTGTGGCTGTCAGCCGCCATCTTGCCTGGGTTAATTTGCATATAGTCGCTCTGATTGGCTGGTGGGCATGCCTTAGGTGTAATGGAGTGAGGGCCAATTTGCATATTACTCTTTTATTAGATTAGATATATATATAAATTTACTCTGCAAAATGGGATATTTCATTAACGGAATAAAGTGTTCTTTTTTTATATACTTGATATTTTAAGATTACCATCAAAGTGAACACACTAAATTCTGCTGAACTTAGTATTAGTTACAAGGTATGTAGAAAATTATTGAGCTAACACTAAGTTACTGAATCAGCATCCATCTTTGTTATAAAATTCAAGATAGAGAATTCATTCAAGTTTTCATATGAAAGAGTCTGAGAAGAATGGTTACTGTTAATTCTGCTACATTTTAGTTTACATTGAAAGCATAGGTAAGACCCTGTCTTTTTTAATTGTTTTAGATTTCATTGACATTAGTTCAGGCTCAGTACATCTTAGTTATACTTATTTTTATAATGGAGATGATTTAAAAGTATATTTTTTAACAGATAAACTATAAATACAAGACCCTCTTAAGTCTTTATGTTGCCATTGTTCATTTTTCAAGGTAGATTTTCAGTATATCCTAATGTATCACAATGGCTAAATAAATATACAATGGCTAAATAAATAGAAATATTATGTTGTGTTAACATAATTCTAAACATTCAGGAATTAGGAATAAAAAGTTGCTTTCTAAGAATTGGGATCAAAAGAAAACTCAAGTATTAATGGAATTTTAGATAATGTCTTCTATTTTTTGTGTATGTATTTCTGGTATATTGCTTAAATAGGTGAAGAAATTTCCTACCATCTCCGTGTAATTTAAATATTTATAATGAATATTTTAAAGTACTGTAATTAGAAGAAACACTAAAGATCAGAATTAGAAAATATTTGAAACGTCATTTGTATCTTTTAAAGTTAATTTGTAATGCTAATCTATTCTCAGTCTCTATTACAGTAGTTGTTTTTCAATGATACAGTTATATTAAATTTTACAACAATAGTCTGAGATTTATTCAAAGACATTTCCAAAATTATTTTTCTTGGATAAATTATTTAACTTTGAAATCTTGTGACTCTTTCAGACAATAGTTTGCGTAAGGTTTCAGGAATCAAAGTCTTGCTTTGAGTAAATTCATGATTAATTTTGGTAAATTAATAAGTTTAAAAGCAGAGGTATTTTTACATGCTTTCTCGGAGTTCTCAGATTATAAATTGAGGCGAGGACAACTTGTTATTGACCTTCCTTACTTTACGACTTGATATTCCTTATTATGGCAGAAACCTGGGATTTCTAGTTTTTAAATGGAGCGTTGAATTCAGTTCAGTTCAGTCAAAGCAAGACTTTGATTCCTGAAACCTTAGGCAAACTATTATGTGAAAGAGTCACAAGGTTTCAAAGTTAAATAATATTATTTTGTTTTGTTACTTTAGCCTTCTTGAATCCAAAACCATGAACAAAATGCAGGCATTTTCAATCCCTGACTAAATAACTTAAAATTATAAATACATTTATAGTAATTATAATGAAACTGTAGTTTAAAGTAGAAAAAAATGAAAATTTTCACATACAGAGTTTCCCCTTATTTGTCTCTCACCTTCTTTGGTTTTAGTCACCATGGTCAACTACAGTCCAAAATTACTAAATGGAAATTTTCAGAAATGAATAATTCATAAGTTTAAATTATCTACCATTCTGAGTAGCATGATCAAGTCCCTCTCTGGACACTCCTGCCCAGGATGTGAAGTATTCCTTTGTATATCCACACTGTATATGCCATCCACACATTAGTCACTTAGTAGAGCACCTCAGCTGTCAGATCGACTGTCACGCTATCGCAGTGCTTGTGTTCAGACAGCCCTTACTTTTCTTATAATGACCCCAAAAGCACAAGAGTAGTGATGCTGACTAATCAGATACTAGGGGCCCAGTGCACAAAATTCGTGCACTGGGGGGAGGGGTTCCTCAGTCCAGCCTGCCCCCTCTCACATATTGGGAGCGCTCAGGGGGTGTCCTACTGACGGCTTAGGCCCACTCCCTGCTCCCCTTGGGGAGCAGACCTAAGCCACAGTCTGGCCTCCCTTTGTGGGAGGCAACCAGGCTAATCAGAGGAAGCCACCATCCCCAGAACCCAACTGCTGTAGCCATTGCCAGTCACCTCAGCCACCAAGGTGTTTTCATCAACACGGACTCCAGTCCCTTCACCATGAAAAAATGACAACTTTCTTTAGTCATTTTCAAGATGTGTCTTTCATAGGATATGACATTTTCTTTCTTTCTCTCTTTCTTTCTTTCTTTCTTTCTTTCTTTCTTTCTTTCTTTCTTTCTTTCTTTCTTTCTTTCTTTCTTTCTTCTTTCTTTTCTTTCTTTTCTTTCTTTTCTTTCTTTTCTTTCTTTTCTTTCTTTTCTTTCTTTTCTTTCCCCTTCCTTCCTTCCTTCCTTCCTCACCTGAGGATGTGATTCCATTGATTTTTAGAGAATGTGGAAGAGAAGGGAAAAACAGAGAGAAACATCAAAGTGAGAGGAACACTTTGATTGATTGCCTTCTGTATATTCCCTGACCTGGGCCCTGGCCAGGATGGAACCTGCAACCTAGGTACATGCCCTTGGTCACAATTGAACCCAGACCCTGCAGTTAGCAGGCTGAGGCATTATGCATTGAGCCAAACCAGCTAGGGCAGGATATGACATTTCTTAGCCTTCCAGTGGTAGACCTTCATTTTTTTTCTCCAGGAGTGTGTGGAAAAACCCTAGATCACCTTTTTGGATTCTTATTACCCAAGTTACTAAGAATATTATCAGTGGCATACAGGGAGCTTAGCCAATGAGCGGTAAGAAAAGGTGTTTCCTCTGTAGTTCACTCCTATCACTGGTTCCACCCCTGCTCCTGTAATCCCAGCTCCACCCCTGCCCAGGCCTGTAAGCTCTGGCCAAGGATGCAGGCCTGGGCAGGGGACCCCCAGAACCCCAAAATCGCCGGCTCCAACCCTGCCCAAACCCCTGCGATCACTGGCTCTGCCCCTGCTTAGGGCTGCAGTCTCTGCCTGAGGCTGCAGGCCTGGCAGAAGACCCCCAAGCCCCTCTGATTGCCAGCTTCACAGAGCCCAGGCCTCTGTGATCACCAGCTCTGATCCTGTCCCCTGCCATCACCAGCTCTACCCTTTCCTCACTGGCAGCCTCTGGCCAAGGCTACAGGCCTGGGCAGGGGACCCCAGGTCCCTGCCATCACCAACTACACCCTTGCCCCACTGCAGCCTGTGGCCAAGGCTACAGGCCTGGGCAGAGGACTCCCAGACCCCTGCATTGCCAGCTCCACCCTTGAGCCTCTGGCCAAGGCTGCAAGCCTGGGCAGGGGACCCCCAGGCCCCTCCGATCGCTGGCTCTGCCCCTGCCCAGGCCCTGAGATTGCAGGCTCCACCCCTGCCCCACTGCAGCCTCTGACCAAGGTTACAGGCCTGGGCAGGGGACCCCCAGGCCCCTGCTTTGCCAGCTCCACCGGTGCCCAGACTCCTGCGATCACAGTCTCCGCCCCTGCCCCTCCAATCACTGGCTCTGCAGAGCCCAGGCCCCTGTGATCTCCGGCCTTGCCCCTGCCCAGGCCTGAGGCCTCTGGCCCAGGCCTTATGCCTAGGTAGGCCACCCTCATACCCCTCCGATCACTGGCTCTGCCCCTGCCCCCTCCGATTACAGGCTCCGCCCTTGCCTATGCCTGAGGCCTCTGACAAAGGCCTCTGGCCTGGGCAGAGGCCCCTCAACCTCCTCTGATCACCTGCTCCGTCCCTCGGAACCCCCGCCACCTACCTGACTAACAGGCCTGACCACTTCAGTGGTGGGGCTGAGCCACCATCTTGTTGCTATAGGGGCGGCTATCTTTGTGACAGAGTGACACCTAATTTGCATATTACTTTTTTATTAGATAGGGTGCCAAGAAAAAGCATAAGGTATTTCCTTTAAGTGGAAAGATGAGTATAGTGCAATAAGATATTTTGAGACAGAGACCACATTCAGATAACATTTATAATAGTATGTTGTTATAATTCTTCTATTTTATTATTAATTATTACTTTCTTATTATGCCTAATTTATAAATTGAATTTTATGTATGTACTAGGGGCCCAGTGCACAAAATGTGTGCACTCGGGAGGTCCCTGAGCCCAGCCTGTGCCCTCTCACAGTCTGGGACCCCTCTGGGGATGTCCACCTGCTGGTGTGCCTTCCCAGACTGGCTGAGGGGATGATGGCTGTTTGCAGGCTGGCCAAGTCCCCCAATGGGTACCCTGACCCCATGGGGGTGTGGCCAGCCTGGGTGAGGAGCTGAGGGGCATTTTCAGGCTGCCCACAGTCCCTTCAGGTTTTGGGTCCCTACTGGGGTACCTGGCCAGCCTGGGTGAGGGGCTGATGGCTGTTTGCAGGCTGGCCAAGTCCCCCAGTAGCGTCCCTCACCCCATTGGGGTGTGGCCAGCATGGGTGACGGGCTGAGGGGCACTTTCAGGCTGCCCACAGCTCCCATTGACCTAATGTCCCAGCAAGGCTGGCTGGAAGCAGGTTTCTAGGGTTTGTTTATCTTCTATAATTGATGCACTGTTCCTTTAAGCCGAGGCCTAATAACGAAGCCTCCTCTGCTTCACCTCCTGGCTTCTATAGTGAAACAATGTTACCTTTAGTAGTCAGGCCAGGCCTTCTGTTTGCTTCAGCTCCTGAAGCTTCTATAATTGAGACTTCGTTGCAAATACGTTTTGCCTGGAGCCAGGATAAGCCGAGCTGGCCCGCAAACAGTTTCAGTTTCACTAATTATGGTAGGTATTTTTGCTGTAATAGAAACAACTTTTCACTTTTTAACCAGTTTAATCCTCAGAGATCCTGTTTTAAAAATGATACTGTAGCCCAGCCAGTATAGCTCAGTGGTTGAGCATCAACCTGTGAACCAGGAGTTCACTGTTCAATTCCTGGTCAGGGCAGATGCGTGGGTTACAGGCTCTATCTCCAGTCGGGGTTGAGCAAAAGGCAGCCTATCAGTGATTCTCTCTTATCTTTTATATTTCTATCTCTCCCTTCCTCTCTGAAATCAATAAAAATATATTTTAAAAAATAAAAATGACACTTTAAAATAATCAGGATGGTATGGTATATAAGAATATCTAAAGACTAAGTTTTGTTTTAACACATTTTTTGCGGGAAACGAGTAAAATCGGATCCACCAGGGAGACTGTCAACACATATTTTGCAAAGTAAATAAATAGAGACCTCTTTTTAAACTAAAACACTGAAAGTTTCATAGAAAAATATCAAATAGAAAAATAAGAATATTTTACGGAAAGTCTAATTTTGGCGAGAAAATGTCAAAAAAGCCCCACGTTATGATGCGATTTGGCGGGAAAATGCCCTATTACAAAGTGTTAAGATTCTCTTGCCCCGGCCGGCTTGGCTCACTGGATGGAGTGTCAGCCTGTGGACTGAAGGGTCCCAGGTTCAATTCTGGCCAAGGGCACATGCCTGGGTTGTGGACTCAATCCCCAGTAGGGGGTGTGCAGGAGGCAGCCAAACAGTGATTCTCTCTCATCATTGATGTTTCTGTCTCTCTCTCCTTCTCCCTTCCTCTCTGAAATCAATAAAGAAATATATCTTTTTTTAAATAAGATACTCTTCATTGAGATGGCACACATTTATTGAAGTTCAAAGATAATTTCTTCAATTATTTGTAGTTTTTGACATACAGAAGCTTCTTTATAATCTTATTTGCATGTTATTTATTTCATTAAATATTAACACATAATAAGCTTTCAAATGGCCTCATTTGTTATTTTACTCTGTTCTATTTATGGCAGAAACATTGTAATAACATGAGAACTTAAATATATAACAATTAATTAGTTGGTCCTGGTTTGTGGTGGCAGATGAACAAAATGTCACTAATGTCACTGGTGAAAGGATAAATTTATCCTATATAATAAAAGCCCAATATGTTAAGTGTCCAGTAATCTAGTCAGCTGTTCAACCGATCAAAGTGTAATATGCTAATGATATGCTAAGGCCGCTCAACTGCTTGCTATGATGTGCATTGACCACCAGGGGGCAGATGCTTCTACCAGTAGGTTAGCTTGATCCTGGCATCTGGCTGATTAGGACTGAGCGAGATAAGCTGGACACACCCTGGACCCCTCCCACAGTCCTGCCCCTGCTGGCTAACCTCCTGCATGCATCCCTCCCTGGCCCCGATCATGCACCAGTGGGATGCCCTCAGCCTGGCCTGCACCCTCTTGCAATCTGGGACCCCTCGAGGGATGTCAGAGAGTTAATTTCAGCGCAATCCCCCAGGCCAGGCTGAGGGATCCCACTGGTGCATGAATTTGTGCACTGGGACTCTAGTCTTAACTAATAAAAGCGTAATATTAAAATTAACCATTTCTTCGAGGTGGCCTAAGCCACACCCACCAGCCAATCAGAGTGACTGTATGTAAATTAGCCTAGCCAAGATGGCGGAGGCCGCAGCCCGGGTGTGCAGCTTCTCTGGGGCTGCTGCCTCCGCCATCTTGGGAGCCTCGGTCCTGGGAAGGCATCTGGCGCCCTGGGCCGGCCGATGCCTTCCCAGGTGGAGAAGCCTTCCGGGGGGGCGGGGACCAGCCGGCCGGACCTCGCGACCCCCTCCTGGGAGGCCGATGGGGTGGCCAGCGCCACCCGATGGGCATCCCAGGCGGAGAAGCCTCCGGGGGGGCGGGGACCAGCCAGTCGGACCCCGCGGCCTCCCAGGCGGAGAAGCCTGGGGGGTGGGGGGACGGGACCATCCGGGGTACCCCAAGGCCCCCTCCTGGGAAGCCTATGGGGTGGCCAGTGCCACCCCATCGCTTCCCAGGCGGATGGCCCGGAGGGTCAGTGGGAGCTGTGGCCAGCCTGAAAACTGCCCTTAGCCCCTCACCCAGGATTGCCACACCCCCTGTGCAAGACTAGAGTCCCAGTGCACTGGGGAGCTTGACCAGCCTGCAAACAGACATTGGCCCCTCACCCAGGCTGGCCAGGCACACCATCAGGTGGACATCCCCAGAGGGGTTCCAAACTGTGAGAGGGCACAGGCCGGGCTGAGGAAACACACAAACCCTTCCCCCCCTCCCCCCCCACTGCCCCAGTGCACAAATTTTTGTGCATTGGGCCCCTAGTTTATTATAAAAGTAACTAAGGCCCTGACTGGTTTGGCTCAGTGGATGGAGTGTCGGCCTTGCAGACTGAAGGGTACCAGGTTCGATTCTGGTCAAGGGCATCTACCTTAGTTACGGGCACATCCCTGGTGAGTGTGCAGGAGGCAGCTGATTGATGTTTTTCTCTCATTGATGTGTCTAAGTCTTCTATCCCTCTCCCTTCCTCTCTGTAAAAAATAAAAATCAAGAAAAAATATTTTAAAAATAAAAAAATAAAAGTAACTAGGGGCCCGGTGCACAAAGATTCATGCCTTGGAGGAGTGGGGGTGGGGTGGGGATGAGGGGTCCCTCAGCCCAACCTACACCCTCTCCAATCTGGGAGCTCCATTGGTGGAGATGTCCTGGAAGTTTTAGGATATATTCCCTTTAATTTTTCCTAGACACTCTGATTTTACTTATATGTCTTATCTTTGCTTTCCCTTCATCCCCAACTGCAATAGTAACTTGCTCCAGGCTCACTTTGCTCTAGTGTGTAAGAGAACTACGATTCCCAGCATTCCTGGTGCTCCTTGCTTCTGGTCCTGGGACTGCCACCAAAACTATTCCCAGAATTCCTAGTACTCCCCACACTCTGGTTTTTACTGACTGAGAGAGCCATGTCCCCCCAAGTTGCTGGCTCTCCCACAGTGCTCTCTGTATGCAAATTACCTGCCATCTTTGTTGGGTTAATTTGCGTACTCCTCATTGGCTGGTGTGCGTGGCTTGTGGGCATGGTTTGAGCACAGTGGAGGGACAGCTAATTTGCATATTTCTCTTTTATTATATAGGAATATACCTTTCTTGCAAAATTAGAAAATGTAGATAAGGCAAAGAAATCACTATGACATTATCAACTAGATTTAAAGACCTTTTCCCATAAATTCATGCAGATATAATTTTTCTCTTAAATTTATATATACAACAAATGTTCTTTGTAAAAATAGAACCAGAAAAGCATACTATTTTACAACCTGATTTTTTCCCCCTTCACTTAGCATTAAGAACTTTTCATATCAATATAGCATTATATACATAATTATTACTGATGGTAGAATGTTGTGATGTAACAGTAACTTATTTAACCACTTCTCGTATTTGGAAATCTGGATTTTTTTTTTTTTTCTTTCACTCTTTCTACACATATGTTTTTATCTCAAGATTATTTCTGTAGCTTTAAAAATCTTTTACCAGCTTTTTTCCAGATGAGCTGTATATGAAGTATCTGTTTCCTCATGCTTTGATAACAACAAAAATTTCCCCTGGTAATTTTTAATTCCAGCATTTTCCTTTCATTGACTTGTATATACACAACTACATTTATATCCCTTTTACATACCTAATTCACGGTCATCTATGTTGGCAAGATAATTGAAGCAACCAAGCTTTAGTTTAAGGGAAATGACCTTAAGAAGTTCCATTATCGTAGGTCTTCCTTTTGTAATTGATTAGCCTTTTTTTTATTGGTCTTGAGATCTATTGTTCATACTTATCTTTGGCCATCTAGGAAGTACCCGATAGCAGGAAGTAGCCTTTAAATTCAGATATCCCAGTTTGTACTTGGAGAGAATTGTGCCTATTTCTTTCTCCTTTCTTCTCTCTCTTCTTTCCCTCTCTTGTCCACCTCACTTTCTGCCCTCTTCCTTTGCTCGCCTCTTATCCCGTCTACACACTCGTCACAGAATTTTCTCTTATTATATCTGATCATTCTTTTTATCTATTTCTTTGAACTGTAATTATTAGAATTACTGTTATAATTTATTTTTCTTTATACCTCATATTACAATCTCATAAATTTATTTAACCTATAATAATTATAGATATGATGAAATTTGCTAATTTTATGGCATTTTTTTGCCCACCATGAATTAAAACTTTAAAAGTATTGGCCAAAGGCTTTATATAATTTGTTGGCCTTTCTAATCTTTGACATTTGAATAGATAAAAATCTCAGTTTCAATTTATGTTTCTTTTCATGTTTTTGACTATTCTGTGCTTCAGTGTTTATATTCTTAATCCATCTTTGTTTTAGGGTTGTTTCTATATTTAAAACCTAATCTGCCAATTGAGTTGGACTACAAGCCATAAACATTCATCCATTCATCACCCCTTCTTCAGATATAACTAGGTTTTTTATTTTTCAATCCCACCAAAAATTCTTTCAACTATACTTTACTGGAGGCCCGGTGCACAAAATTTGTGCAGTGGGGGGACCCAGCCTGCACCCTCTCCAATCTGGGAGCCCTCGGGAATTTCCCAAAGGGATCGGGCCTAAACCAACAATCAGACATTTCTCTCACAATTCGGGCATGCTGGCTCCCAACCGCTCGCCTGCCTGATTGCCCCTAACTACTTCTGCCTGCCAGCCTGATCACCCCCTAACCATTCCCCTGCCAGCCCAGTTGTCCCCAACTTCCCTCCCCTGCAGGCCTGGTCACCCCCAACTGCCTTCCTCCGTGCACCTCGTCCCCCCCAATTGCCCTCCCCAGCAAGCCTGGTTGTCCCCAACTGACCTCCCCTGCTGGCCTGGTCACTCCATACTGCCCTCCCCTGCAGGCCTGATCACTCCAAACTGCCCTCCCACCCCCCGCTGGCCTGGTCGCCTCAACTTCCCTCCTTTGCCAGCCATCTTATGGTGTCCATCTTGTGTGATGGCGTGATGGTCAATTTGTATATTACCTCTCTATTATATAGGATAGTTTGGAGTATAGTATACTTAGCTGCAGAAATGTAAACTAGGAGTTGTGTATAGTGTTCAAAAAGGTTTATTATAGTTATTTAATTTAGCAGTGCATTTGTTAGAGCTCTTTGGCATTATACCTTTTTTTCCCCTAATATCATGTGTTTTCTGCTCAGGAATATGGTATAACCAAAGCTGAAAAGCTGGAGATTGCCAAAGGCTACTGTACTCCTCTAGTTAGAAAAATTCGCTCAGACCTTCAGAGGACACAAGATGATGACACTGTAAATAAACTCCATCCTGTGTAAGACACTATACTGTTTTTTAAATCTATAGGTGTTTATTTCGGTATACTTCAAATCTAAATTACTTTTTAATGTTCCTATGAAGTAATTAGGAATGTGTCACTTGGCACACTGTGGAAATAAGGATTACTTAGGTATTCCTAGTAGTTAACTTCCAACCAGGATTCTTTTTCCCTCCAAACTGGGTAAGAGCTGAAGTGAACAGGGAAAAGGAATATGTGTCATTATTCACATTATTCATCATGTACCCCATTCAGCAGCATAAACATTGTGAACTTCTTTAGTACTGTGACCTCTGTTATTTTTAGTAGAGGAGCTACAATGAGCTGTTGGTAGTGAATTTGAGTAATGTTAATTCTTCTTTGACTAATCTCAGTGATAGGTCTCCTTTGTAGTCCTCTTTTAATTGTGGTTGGAAGATGGATAGATTTACTTACAGGGATCTTGAATTCTAGTAAGATTAAATTCCATTTTATAGAATAATTTCAGTGCTTATTAAGTTTTGACTATATGGTTTGTTAACACTGCTTTTAACCTTAGGTATTCCAGGGGTGTTCTATCTCCTGAACGTCATGTTCGTACCAGATTATATTTCACCAGTGAAAGTCATGTACATTCTTTACTATCCATTCTTCGCTATGGTGCCTTATGCAATGTAAGTAGAATAAGTTATTCCAATGTACTTAACAAATGTTTCCTTGAATTTGTCATCAAATCACGAATGCCTGTTTTTACTGTATAATTTTTTAATTAAATATTTATTGTTGAAAGTTTTACATATGTTCCCTTCCCTCCCCCAAGTTGACCCCTTAAAATAATGAAGATTTGGTATCTAGATTCTTTATCTTATTATTGGGACTTGATAGATTAAGTTATTATCAAAGTTACCCTAAGGCTATTTCAGAGTTCTGTGCCTGTCATATTTTCCAGTTCATATGTTCTTTTCCTCTTGTTTTGGTTTCTTCTTTGTTCCAACAAAGAATAGTAAAGTGGCATCCCTTGCAACATTGTAAATTCGTGGAGCTTTAACAAGTGAAATAGTGAGTGAATAAAAGTGGTCCTTAATTAGCAAGGCAAGAGTTTATATATTCACTAATAACAATGGAATTATTTTTG
>PVJC01034734.1:5638-18756 GCA_004026665.1 Murina feae
GACCAAGACAAGCAGGGTAAAAGCGAAAGATCGCGTTTATTGATTGCCCTCGGGTGAGGTTCTCTGGTCCGGGGGAAACGGGCCAGGGAAGTCACCGACACACAAACCTGGTAAAGCTTCTTTATGCTGCTGTTGGGCCAATCAGGTTTGTCTGTGGTAGATGGTGGTGGGGGGAGAGTTGATTTGAGTTCAAGAGGGGCGTTTGTACAACTGCATCTTGGCCATCCTGAGGAATTCCAGACGGTCGTTAAGGAGGGTGTTTTTACTGCGCAGGTTTTATCACAGCAGCAGTTTGGCCTTGGGCTGTTTGTTTGGCTCAGTGGGTGGAATCTTGAAGGTCCCTTGTATGCCCAGCCCCCAGACCTTACAATGTTAACTTGAATGTGCATGATGAGCCAGAGAAGACTATCTCTGAAGTAATCTGTCCAGGTTAGTCACCACTGCAGGAAGGTAGGTTACAGAAACAAATCCCAGTGTCTCCCTGGCACTATTAGTGAGGATCTGCCTGAAAAGAGGTCAGTATAAAACAAATACCATAATCAATTGCTTTTAGCTCTTTTGGAATTTTCATTTCTCTTATTCACGCTTCTTGAGGCTTCTTGCTTCTTTTTCTAAGTAAAACAAAATAAAACAAAAACAAAACAAAAAAACTGTTCCATATACATCTGAAGCCACCATATTATTCTGCAGATCTTCAATCTTACTCTGATTTAGAAAAGGAAACCTGCATTTCATCCTCTGCTAATATTCTGGGTGGTTTGGGCCCTGTGCTGAAAGTAATTCTCACTTTCCTCTGTTCCAACTCTTGAGCCCTGCTGCTCAAAATGCAGCTTCCTGTCAGGTCGCGACTTTCTAACAGTCTCTGTCTAAAGCAGCTTGTCTGAAACCTGACTTAAACTTGGAAGTCTCTAAGGAAGGAACACTATAAATAAATAGATACATGCGGATAAGAAAACTGGAGGGACTGAAAAGTTAAAAGCCATTTTACCTTTTAATATCAACTTTCAAAATCTAAATACATACAGTCCTCGGGTTATGTCGGACTCGACGTAAATCCTTTCATGGTTACGTGGTTACGTGGCCACCTCTCATTTACAGTATTTATAAAAAAAAAAAACACGTTCCGTCATTTTGACGTATGTACATATGTGCTTTATGTTTTTTATTATTTATTTACCACAAGTAAAGGTCAGGAATTATCTTCCTTTTAATTTTTTTTTTTACCGTTTCACTTCATTACTGCTAAGTCTGTGCTCCATGTGGGTGACATAGATAAGTGTTTATGTAGGTGGGTTCCGACTTACGGCGAAAATCGAGTTCTGTCGCCCTAGGAATGGATCTCTGACGTAACCCAAGGACCTACCGTATGCACATGCACACACACACAGAAGTACCCCCCACCCCCAGAGAGACAATCTACTGCAAGATTAACAACATTTTTCAAAAAGATTAAAACAACAATTTACCATTGAGGCAAAGTGAGCAGCCATCACTCATTAAAAGGGAACAGCATGCTTTGCGTAGCAGACATCAGCAATAACATCCATTGATTTATCCATTCATCTATTCTTGTTAAGAACAATTCTCTTGTGTTGTTTTATTTTTGAAAGTTATTTCATATATATCCAAATATAATGAGTTAAACTTAGATCCAGAAAGCAAAGATCCCATATCTTGTATAGTTACTTAAATTAAAGGTTGAACTGCTTTTAGTCTAAGTTTTACCTGCTTTCTCCTGCCTTTATTCTAATCACTGAGGATTCTATATGTTCACAGTTGCGGTTTCAGACCAAAAAAATGAAGGAAAGATACAAGAATAAGCTTAAGGAAATGATATTGGAAATAGATAGGCTGTAGCACTCCAGAGACAAATATCACTGCTATGTCAAAGGGAGCAAATCAAATAAAAAATCACTATTTACTGAATAATGCTTGGGCACCAAGTCTGGATGGCTTTTGATGCTAAGATAGGAAAAGACATGGCATATGAGTGAGAAGAATCAATTAATTAATAACTTGGCTGATCTTCAAGCATTGAATAGCAAAAAATGATTATTTATAATTGCATCACTAAAATATTTTCACCCAATGATTCATAAGCACATGAATAATATGTTTATTTGAAAAATATTTGATTCTATTTTTAGATTGTGGTACCTCATTCTATTCCATTTAAATTTAAGCGTTATTTCGGTGGCTTTATTCTAGCCATTTGGCAATTTTCCAAGATAATACATGAATTTATTTTAAATAATTATTACTCACAAATTCTAATCCTAAATTAGAATTGAATTTTAAGAATTTAAACTTAGACTGACATTAACATGGTTGTTTAACAGATATAGCATTTATTATATTATACTCATTGCCTTACATTGTGCATTAGCCCTACAATTTCCTCAAAAGTACTTTGAAAAACTATTTAAAGAAGTAGTCACTTGGGTAAAGTATATGTTTATTTCATTGATGGCTTTGCCATGGAATTAAACCATATTTTAAAATATACACAAAATTAAGGATACAAACTGGTCTTTGGATTCAAGAAGATTCAGAATCAAAAGCTGGATGAGATTCAGCTTTCTTTTTTTAGGATTCAAGATTTCTCTGTCCTATTTGATACTTAGAAAAAAACATAAAAATTAATAGAATAAAACATTTAAAAAATACTAATAATTAGATTTATTTTTATATGTCCAAATAGAATTAGGAGAATATCTGTCTGATGTATTTGTATACCACAATCACTTGAGGATGTGTAATAATAATAGTTAACACTTTCTGACCACTATGATAGGCAAGCAACTCTGTTATGTCATTTACATACATCACTTATTTGGTCTTTAATACATCACAATAACGTGCCATTTACAATGAGAGCAATGAGATATAAAAGGAGGCCAGTGGTGGCTTGCTTGGGATAATATAGCAAGTTCTTTGTGCTCAAGAGAACATGATCTGTTATTTGGTACAATTACACATTTTGTAAGTACTAACTATGTCTGTAGCATTCTAAAATATCCTATATAATAAAAACTTAATATGCAAATTGTCGCTCGGGTTGTCATTCGACTGGGAGTTTGACCAGGAGCCCAGGAGTTCGACCACTCCCTGTGATGTGTGCTGACCACCAGGGGGTGGCACAGAGCATGGCAGGCATGGGTGATGCACTGCAACCTTTCACTGGCTACCTGGGGGCAGGGGTGACAGAGGTGCAGTGAGAATGGGGGGTGTCTGCCAAGCTCACTCTCACTCCCCCTGCTATCCTCCTCCTGGGATTCCAGGGTTCATGCACCAGAGAAGCCCCCACCTTCAGGTGCCAGGCACCTGCAAGGAGCCCGCCCTGCACCCGTGCGGCCTCTTTTTGGTGAGGCAGGCCATAGCTGCTGGGACTGTAGGGGCCAGTTGGGATCCCTGTGGGTTTGTGCAGGAGCCAGTCTGTGAGGCCAGCCGGGAGAGTGTGCACTGCCTGCCCGGCTTCTATGTGGCGCTGCTGAGCAACCCAGAGGCTCATGCTGCATCCCGGCCTGCGGAGTCTGGCTGCACTCACTGTATCTCCGTCTGTGGACTCGGGTGCTATGAATCAGGTAGAGGAAGATGTGCAGCGGTCTGGTGGCCCAGATGCTGTCCAGGGCCCAGAAGTCAGCTGGGACCTGCCCTTCCATGCCAGACACTTGCACTTTGATCGCTGTTAGGCCTAGGAACTGCACCTGTACATGAATTTTGTGCACTGAGCCTCTAGCTTTATCGACTAAAAGCAGTGGAATTTTAGGTAATAACTAACCTATAAAAGTCCTAAGACTCTTAAATTTTCTGAGTTCCAGTTGACAACACATTCAAAATTAATGTTTCCAAATACGGGAAGTTACTTTTCACTTTTAATGTGAAAGACCATTCATATACACTTTATTTTAAAGTGAATTTTTGGTAGTTCTCATTTGTTGGGTGGGTGGGGTAAGCAACCTTATTTTTATATGAATTTAATAGAGCTAATTAGAGTTGGTTTTTCCCATATCTCCAAAAGAGTGTGTGTTGCACGTGTATGTCTACATGTGAGAACTGCATTTAAAATGTAAATGTCCTTGAGGTAGGTGAAGTGGGCTCACAGTCACATAAGTTATATGTGATTGTGGCTGGAGTATATTTAAATCATAGGAAAACTGAATGAACAATATGTTCCTTAGTGTCCGGATGGAAAGATCCACGGAGAAATCAGAAAACTGTGGGTAGGCACTGGCTGCCTAAAGAAATGGGAGCCTGTCAATATCACTAAAAGCTTTTGTGGCGTTTATATAATCTAATTTAACATTGATATTAAGGGGAAGGTTATCTTAAAGCTTCCCGGTTATTGCAGGAAACTCAAGGAAGAACAGATGGGTTTCTGGATAGCTCCAAACCAGGAACAAGGGCCCTGTTGCTAGGGAAGAAAGCTACTTTCTCTGGGTCTTATTCTCTCGCTCTCATTCTTGCTCTTTCCCACTCTCTTTCTACCTCCTACCTGCTCTATGCTTCTCTTTTTAATTTCACTCCATCCATCTTACATTGCAGATTGGCTTTCTCTGCTTCTGCACATTTGATAACCAAGCTAACCTAACTAGCAACATTCTAGTTAAGCTGTTTAATCTTTTCTCGCTGCAATTCCAATATTCCTTGGTGAGGATGTTGTTGGTTAACTAGGGTCTGATGTATTCTACTTGTCAATCCAGCTATTACTGGGTTGGCACACCCTGAAAGGGGGTACTAGGGATCATCCACGGGGATTGGGGTAACAAAATGTTTCAAGTGTAATTTGTCCTTGGGATTAATATCCAGATCAAATCACAGGAGTAAATAAGAAATGGTGAAATTTGGGTAATTAATAGGTTAATTGTCCTAAAGACCAGGATAGAAGTTACGAACAATTCCCAGATCATTCTAGCCATAAATAAAATATAAAATATGTTTTCTCAGGTTACTGCTGAAATTCTATATGGCAGGAAATTTATGACAAAAAAATGCATAGTATGGAGAAAATTACCTTTCTTAACTTGGATGATAGTTTATTGATATAGAATAGAAGAAAGTAAGTATTACATTGAATTTGTCTTACCTTTGGTAAACTCTCAGATTAATAAATTTCCAGATGACTCTTTACAGCCATATTAAAGGGTAATTTTTAGGTTAATTTTATATCCTCTGTTATCTACATTTGTGGTTCTAAGCCTGAGCTAGAAATCTTTTGATTGTGTTTTTAGATTTTTTCTTTTATATCTGAATCTATGACTTTAAGTTTTATTCTAGAAAGCGTTGTACTTACTCTATAATATAGATCTCTTTGTGATGTTCTGATGGTTTTTGCTTTACTGTTTTAGAGATAAATTATTTTAACCCTTATACCTGAAACAAGAAATGATGCAATTGAGGGGAAAAAATGATCCTAAAGTGTTTCACATTTCCACATCCATAAGCCCAGTGGAATTCTATGATTTACTGTACTTTCACAAGGTAGCTGCTCTTTGCTTTTTAATAATTGAAATTGTTCTGTAAGAGAAATAAATATATTTGGTATTTTCTAGCAGAATTGTTCCCTCTAGATATTCTCAATCAATAATTACCATCCGTCCCCCTAATTATATTTAACAGACAATGCAGTGAGTAATTTAGAGGAAAATAAGCAAACAAACAATAACAACAAAACTGAATTTCTTTGAGAGGAGTAAAGAATAGGGAACTACCCAATAGATGAAAGAGAATGGTAATAATAGTATAAGAACAGTTTTCCATTTCAATTTTAGAAATACTGAAATCTGTCAAGTTGCCAAAATTTGCCTTCTAGCCTTCAACCAACTCTTTTTCTTGTCTTTTGGGCTTCTTACTCCTTCCTACCACATACTATGATGGCTGCATGGCTTTCCATACTTTTCTTCAAGGCTTATTCCATCAGTCAACCTTCAGAAAAGGGTTCAATAACCTGATGTGCACACTCATAACTTAATAGTAAGTCTTAATACTTTTTCCATCTCTGTACCTTTCAACAAGATTGGAAGCCTAACACCGAACAAAGTAACTCCAGTTTTGGAATCTCAAAGGTACTTTAAGAAGTCATTAGTGCTTTCTTAGCATCTCCACAAAATGTATTCCTGCCAACTTGTAACCAGTCTGCATCTGGGATGAGAACAATCTGTCTCAGAGAACATTCTCCAATAGGAATCAGTTTTCTTTTTAATGATTTCAGAGAGGAAGGGAGAGAAAGAGAGAGATCGAAGCATCAATGATGAGAGAGAATCATTGATTGACTGCCTCCTGCATGCCCCCAACTGGATATTGAGCCAACAACCTGGGCATGGGCCCTTGACCGGAATGGAACCTGAGATCTTTCAGTCCTCAGGCTGACACTTTATCTGCTGAGCCAAACCAGCTAGGGCAGGAATCACTTTTTAAGTTTTTGAAGGTTATGCTTTGCTAGGCCAACATATCAGTTTGTTAAATCTGTCTTGACAATGGACCACAGACTGGGTGGCTGAAGCAACAGAAAGCTATTTCCTCACAATTCTGGAAGTCCAGTGTTAAGGTGTCAGCAGGTTTGGTTTCTTCTGAGAATTCATTCTTGAGCCTGTAGACAGCTGTTCCTTACTGTATCCTCACATGGTCTTTTCATTGTGCATATTATCTCAAGGTCTCTGCGTGTGTCCAAGTTCAAATTTTCTATTCTTGTAAAGATACCAATCAATTTAGATTGGGGCTACTTTGAGGACTCCATTTTTACATAATCACCTCTTTAAAGGTCCTATCTTCAATTATAGTCTCTCTAGAGGCCTGGTGCACAGACTTGTGTACCAGAGGGGTCCCTTGGCCCGGCCTGCAGGGATCGGGTTGAAACAGGCTCTCCAAAATCCCCTGAAGGGTCCTAGATTGTGAGAGGCAAGTTCTCGGGTGACGCACCCTGGAGAACTGCAGCTGCCAAGTGATCATAGCTCGGCAGCTCCTGCATTGAGTGTCTGCCCCCTGGTGGTCAGTGCACATCATAGCTACCAGTCAGATAATTGAGCTGTCGGCTGGTCACTTAGACTTTTATATATATAGACTAGGAGCCCAGTGCACAGTATATTGTGCACTCGATGGTCCCTCAGCCCGGCATGTACCCGCCCAACCTGCAGCCTGCCACCCACCCATCACGCCCAACCCACCCCACACACCCTGGCCAGTCACCTGCCCCGCAGGCCCCACTCACCCTGCCGCCTGCACTGCACCTGCCTCTCTGGTTGCGATGCCAGCCTCCATCTTGGCTGAGTTAATTTGCATACAGCCACTCTGATTGACTGGTGGGCGTGGCTTAGGCATCCTGTAGAAAGGGTCAGTTTCAGTATTACTCTTTTATTAGAGTAGATAGATTGTTGAAAGTTAGAACATATGAATCTTGAAGGGACACAAGCCATTAAGAAAAGGTCATTAAGACTATAATGAAAGATTAGAAGAAACAGTATAGAAAATTTAAAATATCAGTTGGAGGAAGGGCTGTTTGAAAATGTAGAGAAGTTGTCTAGAAGTTGCATATGTATTATTTTTATTATTTTTAAACTACGGGCCCGGTGCACGAAATTTGTGCACGGCGGGGACGGTGGGGGTCCCTCAGCCCAGCCTGCCCCCTCTCACAGTCTGGAAACCCTCAGTGGATGTCCTATGATGGCCCCAGTCTGCCAGTCACCTTTTGTGTGTGTGTGTGTGTGTGTGTGTGTGTGTCTCGCCACTGGGGACCTGCCCCCAGCCGCATCTGAGGCTCAGAGGGAGCAGTCCTCCTGTGTGTGTCTACCTGCTGGGGGCCTACCCCCAGGCTTGGAGCGCGCACCCCCTCTATGTTGATCTCTCAAACTCTTGCCTTCCCCTGCATGTTGTTCTCTTTTTTTGAGCTGTGGCCAGGGTTGGGTGCTGCCTGCCTCCCAAGCTTGCCTACTGCCCATCTTCCTCCAGCCACCAGGAAGCAGGGAAAACCCCACCTCATGGTCAGGCCAGCCTTTTCCTGCTCCCTGATCCCCAGAAGAGACCTGGGGAGCCGCCAAGCAGGCCCCCAGCCCCTAAGAGCTTGCTTTCTCGCTCTCCAGTGCCCCCCCAAAGGGCCTGGGGAGCCTCCAAGCAGGCCGCCGACTCTTTCCCACTCACCAGTCCCTTGCTGCCTTCCTTTCCCACTCCCCAGTGCCGCCAAGGGGTCTGGGGAGCTGCCAAGCAGGACCCCGGCCCCTGCAGCCTTGCTTTCCCGCTCCCCGGTGCCCTGAAAAGGGCCTGGGCAGCTGCCAAGCAGGCCAAGACACCCCTGCTACCTCTTTCCCACTCACCTGTACCCTGCTGCCTTGCTTTCCCACTCCCCGGTGCCCCGCAAAGGGCCTGGGAAGCCACCAAGCAGGCCGCTGACCCTGCTGCCTCTTTCCCACTCACAGGTCCTGGGTCCTGCGCTGTTCCGCCGTGCAGCTGCTCTGTGCACTCAGAAGGTCCCTCAGCCCGTCTGTGCCCTCTCACAGTATGGGACTCCTCTGGGGATGTCCACCTGCTGGGGTGCCTGACCAGCCTGGGTGAGGGGCTGATGGCTGTGTGCAGGCTGGCCAAGCCCCCCAGGAATGTCCTTCACCCCACTGGGTTGTGGCCAGCATGGGTGACGGGCTGATTGGCACTTTCAGGCTTTAAGGCTGCCCACAGCTCCCATTGACCCAATGTCCCAGCAGGGCTGGCTGGACGCAGGTCTCTGGGGTTTGTTTATCTTCTATAATTGATGCACTGTTCCTTTAAGCTGGCCTACTAACTACTAAGGAAGCCTCCTCTCTGCTTCACCTGGAGGTATCTATAATGAGACAATGTTACTCTTAGGCCTGCTGTTTCCTTCAGCTCCCGAGGATTCTATGATTGTTATTTTATTTCAAACATGTGTTTTGCTAGAGCCAGTTTAAGTGGAGCAGGCGCAGTTTCACTTTCACTCCTGCTGCAATGGAAGCTGCCATTTACTCAGGTCCGTGAGTGGCGGCCGCCATCTTGGCTGGGCTAATTTGCATACAGCCGCTCTGATTGGCTGGTGGGCATGGCTTACCCCATCTCGGAGAAAGGGTTAATTTCAATATTACGCTTTTATTAGTTAAGATGGCTTTTAATTTTTGTATGTATATCTATGCTTATATCAGTCATGGGTGAGTCCATCAGCTCCAACCTTGCCCTCAGGCCCCATTATTCCTAAAGATCGAACCTAACGCCTACTATTGGTTATTTGACCCCTGTTAAAAATAGCCTGTGAGAAGGGTTCTATCTGACATAATGAAGAGATCTGTTTTATACTTTTGTTCCTATGATCTCATCAGTTTAAAAAGGCATTACAGAAATGAGAAGCTGATATATGTTATATTTTACATAATTATTATTTTGAGTGTGCTTGCTTGTTTATTTTGGGAAATATTGCAGAAACCTGTTTAAAAATAATCAGATAAACGTTTTTTTCTCATTTACCTCCTCATTTTCTTAATATTGACATTTTGAAAGTTGCCCTTACATGCCAGTTAGATGGCTCTTTACTTCACTATTCAAAATTACTGATAGAAGAAACACTAAATTTGCTGCAAATGTAAAAGAAAAAAAAAATCTCTGGAAAATGTTGGAGGATTTTCAAATTCAAAATATTAGTGTTCAAATATAACACCTATGGTAATGTTTATCACTTTGTGGGATTTCACTCCACCTATCTATTATGGAGTGAATTAGTCAGGCTGGATCCTCTACCGCCAGGGCACTTTGCACCTGCCTTTATTAAAGCATTTTTGTATTGTGTAATCATCACATTTCCCCATGTTTATAACCCTAAGAAGACTGCATACTAGGTTCATATCTGTAGTCACAAGATATAATGCATTGCTTGACACATGGCAGAGACTGAATACTTATTTTTTGACCAAAAGACATAACATGTATTTTCAGTAGCAGTGCTGACACAGCTAGCTTTCCATAGCCATGTGCAAGCAGGAATTGTGAGTAGAAAAGAGATCCTTGGTAACTTTGACCTTTGCCTTTCTTGCTATGTCACTATAGGGTTTAGCCTGGATGTAGTTGAATGAAAAATATTAGTGAGCAATAAGAAAAACTGCCACCAATTTGTCACCAATTTTAGAAGTCTATATGTCTATCCTCATCAGTACAAATTAAATTAAATTGCACTTATTTTCCTACTCTTGGGGGTTCTTGGGACAGTGCTAAAACTGGGAGAGTCTTGAGTAACTGGGAAGGGTTAATAAACCTTTCCTCAGACAAAACCTGTGAGTAAAAATGATTATCCAGTCAAAAGGTGAAAAACTGACATTTATGGAGATAAAGCCAGGTAAGGCCACCATAAAATGAGGTTATTAATGTATTTTCTCATAAGTTGTAATGATAAAATGAGGTAGTATACATAAGGAGTGTAGATCATTACTTGGGACATAGTATATCCCCAAAGAGCAGGTATTATTGTTAAAAGTGTGTTACTCTTCCACAACATAACCAGTGCTCACCAAGATACAGCTATAACACGAGAGGATATAAGGGCCTAATTTTATGTCCTTTTAGTTTGTGTCATCATATAGGTAATAATCACTTCCAATAAGCCACTGAAAATATGAATTTACAGTACATCTGAGAAGCCAGAAGTAAATATATCCCATTATACCAGGTAATGGTTGAGGACATGTCAAGATATGAGTGGATGTAGGAGCATGCAAAAAGAGAAGGGATTATAGTGAGAAGAGATTACTGCCAGGACATCAATGAAATCAAGAAGAATGTGTCTCTTAAGATGCTTTCAGGCATCTAAGCTGGGATGACTGCTAAGCATATTTTTATCAGGGGAGATGAAGTGCAAGCTCAATACGCATTATGTATGTTATGTAATATCTAGGGGATGAAGAGGTGGGCTGCAACTGGGTAGCAATGGGGAGCAAGACTTGAAAGACCAACTGGAACCTAGATGGATCTTTAATGGCATTAAGAAAGAAAAGTAAGTTTAAAGCTTAAATTTCAAATTCAAAAATCTGGAGGTTTTATTTTTCACTGAAAGAAAAGGAATTAGACAGTAAAAGTATACGTATTTTTTTAATGATTCACAAGGGACCTCAAAATATTGTGTTGTGTTTCCAGTTGAAATTTTTATCTACATTTACATGTTGAGTTTAAAAATTCTGGTTAATAGGGCATTTTAACTGATACCACTTTGAACAAGAGGAAGGTCAGTAAGTCAAACAGAACAGAAACACAATGGAACAAAATCCCAACACATCATGGTACTGCGTGTACTTTCAAAAAGATTCCTGATCTAAGCATTAATGCAAATACGTCACTCACCAAGAACATTATATTACTTAACAATTCTCTGAGTTCACTGTTTTTCGTTTTTCTCCTGAAAATGGATTACTTGGCTTATGTTTAATTAAGTTAGAGTTTCCATCATTATGTTATATGTAAAATCTTTCGTCAGAATTATTGGAGTGGAAGGTGTGGAGACATCAGCAAAATATGGAGGTAAACTGGGGGTGGCAATTTCAAACATTCTTTGTAATAAGAGATTTCTTTTTTGCAACAAGGTATATCAGGACAGTTTAAAAAGAAAATTTTGGAAAAATTGAGTTACTATCTGAAACCAACATAACCAGCTCATATGCAAATGAGATGGGAGAGATAGTTCCCTGTGCGCTCCCCCCGCCCGCCCCGCCTTCCTCCACACCAGGGTTTCTGTTGTATGTGTTCTGTACTCAGCAACGCCACTGTTTGAGGTGTTAAACCTGGGTTCATGATCAGGCATTAAATGACTCTATTAGATTTTGCTGACTGCAGGATTCATTTCAGAAAGCTCAAGACAGGGATCGGTGTGTGGGCGTTGAATGAAAAGACTTCAAAATTAAAAATAATATCCCTCTAATGCTCAGAGGATGCGCGGGCAATCCCAAAATCCCTGGCATACATCCATAATGGTTTTCTCTGTATTGGGAAGAAAGCAAATCATTGCTAAGTCAAATGATGTTCCTGGCGAAGCTTTTAATTTTGTAAGTAAGAAAATTAACCCAAATCATTGTTATTAATACATGAAAACAAATGAATGTGAGCCATAGATTAACCATTGCTTTTTAATTTAACACCCTGGAGAGGAAAAGCCAGGTAATTATACTTTATCACTGAATAGTAAGCACAAATTCGTCTTTCTTGGATGTCTTTGCAACAGCATGCAAAATTTTCAGCCAAGAGGTCCTTTATAACACCTTGTACATCTTACAGCACAATATTCTGTCCTTAGGTTGGAAATGATAGCTGCTTATTTATATTCTTCTAATTTTTAAAAGCCTGAAATGCAAAGATGACTTTTACTGAAAGTCATTTGTAATTGTATTTATTTGTTTGAGGACACATAAGAAATGTTCAGAATTACTTATCACAGATGTTGGAAAAATGTTCTCTTTATTCTATTATGTATAATCAGATTAACCTTTGCCTTTGTGCTATAATTATTACACAAGATGGCAAGGTTCATTTGGCGAGACATGATTTTCTTTAAATGAGCTCACTTATACTAATCTTTTGATTAAAGGGGAAATAAGAGAAATGGGAGAAATTAGTACAACTCAGGCAGATAAAAACCTAATTCGAATCAGTGAAAATATGAAAGGGGTTCAAGTGGTTTGTTTTAACCTTAGACTACTCCTTTTATAGCCCCACAGCTAACACCATAGTGAGAGCCTTCAGACTTCACCCTGGGTTAGAACAATCATGTCTAAATTACACATTTTGCTTATTTATTTACTAGGGGCCCGGTGCACAAAAATTTGTGCACTCGGGGTGCAGGGAGTCCCTCAGCCCGGCCTGTGTCCTCTCACAGTCTGGGACCCCTCAGTGGATGTCCTATGATGGCTCCAGTCTGCCAGGCGCCTTCTGTGTGTGTGTGTGTGTGTGAGTGTGTGTGTGTGTGTGTGTGTGTGTCACCACTGGGGACCTGCCCCCAGCCACATCTGAGGCTTGGAGCAGTCCTCCTGTGTGTGTCTACCTGCCGGGGGCCTGCCACCAGGCACACTGTGGAGGCTTGGAGCAGGCACCCCCTCTATGATGATCTCTCAGACTCTTGCCCTCCCCTGCATGTTGTTCTCTTTTTTGAG
>PVJC01034735.1:0-18650 GCA_004026665.1 Murina feae
TGCTGCTATAAAAAGGAAGGAATTTTTAGCATTTGCAGCAGCATGGATGGAACTGGAGAACATAATGCTAAGTGAAATAAGCCAGTCAATGAAAGAAAAATACCACATGTCCTCACTCATCTATGGATTATAATAACTATTATAAACTGGTGAACAAAAATAGATACAGAGGCAGAGCAGCATCAAACAGACTGTCAAATTACAGCAACAAGGACAGGGACATTTTGGGGAGGTGGGGTGGGTAACAGATCAGCCAAGGGACTTTGGTGCATGCATTTAAGCATAACCAATGGACCCAAAACACTGGGGGGTAGGGGAGGCTAGGGGAAGGACAGGAGGAAAAAGTGATATATGTACTAATCTTTGTAAAACTTTATGTAATTAAAAAAAAGCACAAAAAAATCTGATGCCTCAGTTTCCAAATTCTGATTTGTCTTATTGTTTAACTAGAGGCCTGATGCATGAAATTTGTGCAAGAGTAACCCTTTCTTTCCCCAACTGCCAGCACCCGCTTCTCTCTGGCACCCAGACCTGGGCTTCCCTCACAGTCCCGGCTTCATCCAGAAGGTGTGGTCTAATTAGCATATTATGCTTTTATTATTATAGAGTGGAGGCCCGGTGCACAAAAATGTGTGCACTCAGGGGTGGGGAGGGGTCCTTCAGCTTGGTCTGTGCCCTCTTGTAGTCTGGGACCCCTCAGGGGATGTCCACCTGCTGGCTTAGGCCTGCTCCTCAGAGGATTGGGCCTAAGCTGGCAGTCAGACATCCCTCTGGTAGCCTGGAAGCCCTCAGGGGATGTCCACTTGCCAGCCGGGAGCAGGCGTAAGCTGCGGTCAGACATCCTTAGCGCTGCTGAGGAGGCAGGAGAGGCTCCCACCCCCACTGCTGTACTGGCAGCCATCAGCCTGGCTAGTGGCTAAGCAGAGCTCCCCCTGTGGGCAGAGCCCAAGAGGCAGCTCCTGCATTGAGCATCTGTCCCCTGGTGGTCAGTGTGTGTCATAGTGACCAGTCATTTCCAGTCTTTCTGCTGTTAAGGTCAATTTGCATATTACCCTTTTATTATATAAGATAGAGGCCTGGTGCATGGGTGTGGCCAGTTTGTTTACCCTGAAGGGTGTCCCAGATCAGGTTGAGGGGTCCCACTGGGGTACCTGGCCAGCCTGAGTGAGGGGCTGAAGGCCATTTTCAGACTGGTCACACCCCCTTCAGGGAGGGGGGTCCTGCTGGGATGCCTGGCCAGCCTGAGTGAGGGGCTGATGGCTGTTTGCAGTCTGGCCATGACCACCCGTGACCCAAGCTCCCAGCGAGGCTGGCTGGAAGCAGGTATTTGGGATTTATTTATCTTCTATAATTGAAATTTTGTTGCCTTGAGTGGAGGCTACAGCCGGCCAGGGCAGGCAGGAAGCTTGGCTTCCTCCATCGCTGGGGCAACCAAGCCTCCTGCTTGCTCCAGCTCTGTGTGTGGTTGCCGGCCACTATCTTGGTTGTGTTAATTTGCATACAGTTGCTCTGATTGGCTGGTGGGTGTGGCTTGGGGCAAGCTGAGTAACACAATTTGCATGTTTCTCTTTTATTAGATTAGATGACATCAGAGACTGCCTTAGTAAGAGACTCCCGTGGAGAAATGATGAAGAAACATTTCTGAACCTGGGCATTAGACACCTAACATCTTAGAAACTGGGAAACATTTCCACTCTAATTTCCTCAGTTCATTTTCCACTCTTATGAGAGTGTAGCTGGTTCTGTCCAAAGTAGGGAACTCCAGGAGTCCTTTCAGAGGAAGCTGACCTGGAGTGTGAGGTAAGCATTCACATAGAGGAATATCTGTGGCTCCAAAAACCTTTCTTAATAAACCAGGTAGCATGGTTCTGAGATAGCAGTGTCTTTTGACCAGAGACATATATTTTTAAATTTTTTGAATCTGAAATATCTTCACATGGTTCCAAAATGAAAAAATATTAAAAGTATATAGTGAAAGGTTTTCTTTCATTCCCATCTAAAATCCAAAGTTTCCACTACTCCCCCATTCAACTGTTATTAATTTCTTATGAAGTCTTCCAGAGTATCTTTATGTTTATTATAAGCAAAACCAAATACACATTCCAATTTCTCCCTATTTTTCACAAAAGTTAGTATCCTATACATGCCACTTTGCTCTTTGCTTTTTTCACCTCATGAAATATTTTGGAGATTTTTTTATTTCTTAATAAGCTCACTCATTTATTTTCATAGCTACATAATATTCCATTGCAGGCTTTATTTATCATTCAAAATCCTCATATACCCAAACACATTTTGAGGTGGTTAATAGGAAGGCATACCTTCAATAGAAGATGTTTGAAATAAAAGATGACTCATAGCAGTGAGTTCCAGTCTTCAGTTTGCATAAAAATTGACTTGGGATGCGTAAGACCCCCTTCCCCCACACCCTGCCATGGTTCTTACCCAGTAGGTCTGAGATTAGACCACTAAACTGCACTTTAGCAAGTTGACTCTGGTCCAGCATCTATAGCCCTCTCTTTGAGAAGCTCTGGTGAATGGGAAAGGAGGAAGCAAGAACTATATCCTACACTGAAAATATGGAGCTTCTTGCAATTCATCATTAAATTTAGCTCTGAGGTTCCTGGCAGCTCAAGACCAAAGTGGAAACAAAAGGATATAGTGTTCTCCCTGCCAGAACAAAAGGCCAGTTTTTCAGGAGACATAAACATATCCCTGGCATTAAATTCTAAGCAGAATTTATCATAGGAGCCATTACTTAAGGTACTTTGAGCTGTACAATGTGCAGCATCTCCCCAAAGCCAAAGAAAATGCAAGCACACTCTTCAGAGTTCCTCTGCAGCAGTCATGGCCTGGTGCCAAGACCAGCTCAGGATTGTGTTTTTGCAGCCAACATGGAACAGAGAAATGAGAAAACATGGACTGTCTGAGAGTGAACATCCAGTATACTTGTGACACCACCAAAAAATCTGAATGAGAGAGGGGGCTCAGTGTGACTGAGGAGAAATAGTAGGAGACACAACCCACTCCTGGGCTTCTGAACCCAAGGGTAGGCAGGGTCTCTGACCCTAGACCATGTCCAGTATGAAGAAGCAGACCTTTCACCTTATCCTAAGAAGTTCCTGGAACAATGTAGTGGGACAGAGGGGAGCATGGGCAGTTGTTTCCCCCCTTTCCCACCTAAAGCATTGGGATTTCCTGAAACTTCAGCAATCAGTATCACTTTTTCATTAAACATACAACTCAGGGATTGGAACATGCTAAAGATTCAATAAATGTTGACACTATGACATTGATGGAGGGGGAAGGGTGATAACCTGTCCTGCTGTCCCTAGGATATGCAACCAAGCAGATAATGCCTCTGAGCAGTGGTTCTTAATTTTTGGTGTGCATCAGAATTACCTTGAGTGATTATTAAATCATAGATTGCTGAGTGCCACTCAGAGTTTCTGATTCAATAACTCTGGGGGTGGGAACTGAGAATTTGCATTTCTAAAAAGTTCCAAGGTGATGCTGATGCTGTTGGTCCAGAAACCGCACTTTGAGTAGCAAGGCCCCAAGGTCTGACAGGAAAAAAAATCTCAATCCTTGAATGACCACATGGAGCAGAATCTCTGTAAAAATGACTTTGTTCATTTTGGTTTGATTTATCAGGCTGTCTTTTTAAAAGACACTGAATTATTATTGCTGGGCATCTTTGTTTCTGAGCCCACCTCTACGCTAATATAGCCATCATCTAGTTCTTCCTTCTTAAACATAGAAGGAAATGCTGGGGTCCAAAAGGAAAAGGACCTTCTAAGGCCACATATCAGTTAGGGGGCAAGGCAGAGTGAGAACCCAGGTCTCCAGTTTCCTATGGCAGCCTGAAATCTACTGGCAGAAGCTGAATATACTATAGTCTCTTTTACTTAGAGTGGTAGGCCCCACCAAAGATATCCATATCCTAATCCCCCTAACTTATAAATATGTTATGTTACACAAGTTACAAATGGAATTAAGGTTGCTAATCAGCTGATCATAAAATAGGGAGATAATCTGGTTATCCAGGTTGGCACAATGTGACCACATGATCCGTAAGTGGAAGTGGGTGGCAGGTGAGTCATGTCAGAATGGTAGACTATAAAAACACAACCAGCATTGGTGGTGTGGACCCTGAGAAAGAATATATCTATTAAGAGGGCTCTTGGTGGCTAACTGGGCTCAAATTAAAACAAGTAAGCAAGCAAAAAAAGCAAATCCATTTCTACAGAGGGGCCTCTCACACAAACTCACTTCATGGAGAAGCCAGCACTGAACTGCCTGCTGGCATTGTGTTTCTGCTATCTGAGCCAGCCCTATTTCAACCAATAGGAAGGAGGCTTTCCCCATCTAATCAAAGCTGCTCAGCTCTGACCAACCAGAGCAGCTCTATTCTGACCAGTTAAGACAGTGCCTTTTGGACAAATAAAACTACAAGGATTTGGAGTCCTCATTTGCATGAAGACATACCAATCAGGGACCAGGGGCAGGAAGTTCTATCTATATAAACCAGCTCCCCTAATATAAAGGGAAAATAGCTCTGAGAGTGTACTTTCCCTTTCCACTGAAGACTGTTTCTCTGGCTGAACTGTCTCAGTGGAAGAGAGCAGAACAAACCAGTGCAGGCCTGAGCAGACTAGGACAGAACAGAGCACAACAGAACAGAACAGATCAGATCAGATCATCAGAGTGCAAAGCAGACTAGCCAGAGAGGGGCTTGTCCCTAGGGCTGCCTCACAGTCATGTTGTATCACAATTGAACTGTTTTATACTGAATAAGGTTTCCTTTTCACTGCATCCCAAATTTGGGACCCCTATTAATAATGAATTGGTGCCAATGACCATAGTTTTACATTGGCTTTGAAGATGAAAGAAGGGGCCATGAGCCAAGGAATGCAGTGGCTGCTAGAAGCTGAGGACAAGGGAACGAATTCTCCCTTAAAGCCTCCAGAAGGAACACATTCTGCTAACACTTTGATTTTAGTCCAGTGAGACCTGCACCAGACTTCTGACCTCCAGAGCTGTAAGAAAATAAATGTGTTGTTTTAAGCCACCAAATGTGTTGTCATTTTTTATGGTCATTGGAAACTAATGTGTTTACGAACTTTCCCCATATGACGAGGATTTTGCCTCCTGAGCCTGGAGCTACTTAAAAGGGGAATTTGCCTCATGCCCCTCCTCCATAGCACCCAGGGTCCTGAGGAAGAATGGAGAAAGACAAAGATGAGAAGGCTTGTCTTGGAGCAAATAGAATGAGCAGCTGAAACAAATAACATCCACCCTGAATTGGTGAAGGAGACTCAGCTGGTGAGACAGTTTGCAGCTGAGAAGGGTAGAGTTCCCCTAGAAAGTCCAGGGCACTGCAACCATGTGAGCAGCAGACATGTGAGCAGCCCGCTCCTGTCCAAGGAGCATCAGCCCCGCGAGCAGCGAGCCCCCGGCCTAACAGCAACAGCCTCACATGGCCTGCTTCTGTCCAAGGAGCAGCAGCTGTATTAATGGCCCACTCCCCCATCTGAGGAGCAGTAACCACGCCAGGAGCCCAACTCATCTGAGGAGCAGCAGCCCTGCAATCAACCTGCAAGGAGCAGTAATCTCACAAGCAGTCTACCCCACCAGAGGAACAGCAGCAGTGTGCAGCCAGCCCCCATCTAAGTAACAGCAGCCTCATGATCAGCACACCCTCAGTCTGAGGAACAGCAGCTGTGGGAGAAGCCTCCCCCCACCAGCCAGAGGAGCCACCATGGCTGCAAATAGCACCCACCAGAGGAGTTGATGCCAACTGAGGAGCAGCTGCTACTGCAATCACCTGAGGAGCAACCGCAGCCTGAGGAGCCACTGCCATCCAAGAAGCATCCTCTGAATGACTCAACATCTAGATCTGTCGGTGAGATCAAACATGGGTAGACAAAGAAACCCCCAAAGAAAACAAAAGGAGGAATCACCAGAAAAGCAGCTAAGTGAAACAGAGGCATGCAATATGTTAGAAAAATAATTCAGACTAAGGGTCCTAGAGTTTATAAATTGGATGGAGGAAAAAATCAATAACTTATGCAAGAATCAAGAAGAAATGGATGAAAAAATCAACAACTTATGTAAGAATCAAGAAGAAATGAAGAGTGATATACCTGCAATAGAAAACACCATGGAAGCCTTAACCGGTTTGGATCAGTGGATAGAGCATCGGCCTGCAGACTCAAGGGTCCCAGGTTTGATTCCGGTCAAGAGCATGTACCTTGGTTGTGAGCACATCTTCAGTAGGGGGTGTGCAAGAGGCAGCTGATTGATGTTTCTCTCTCATTGATATTTCTAACTCTCTATCTCTCTCCCTTCCTCTCTGTAACAAATCAATAAAATATACTTAAAATAAAACAAAACAAAAACAAAAAACACCATGGAAAATTTCAACAGTAGACTAGGAGAAGCAGAGGACCAAATTAGCAAATTAGAAGACAGGGAAGCAAAACACACCAAACTGAACTGCAAATGGAGAAAAAAATTAAAAGACAGGAGAGTCTAAGGGAGCTATGGGACAACATGAAATGAAGCAACATATGAATAACAGGGGTGCAAGAACAACAGGAAGAGGAACAAGGTTAGAAAACCTATCTGAAGAAATATTGCCTGAAAATTTCCCTGATGTGGAGAATAAAAAAGTCACACAAGCGCAGAGAGTCCCAAACCCAATGAACCCGAAAAGACCCACACCAAGACACATAATAATTACGATGACAAATGTTCAGGACAAAGAGAGAATCTGAAAGGTTACAAGAGAGAGACAGAAAATTAAATACAAGGGATCTCCCATTAGATTATCAAATGATTTCTCAACAGAAACACATCAGGCTAGAAAAGAATGGAAGAAAATTTACAGCTTATCATGTCTTATCAAGGCTATTGGGGACATAGGGAAAATCTTTAAGGAAGGAAGAGAAAGAATGAGGATAGGATCCAGGCTCCCTCAGGAGGACTGTCTTTAGCAGTCAATGTGAGGGCAGCTTGTGGACCTGGAAAGAACATTTGGCCTCTTGGAATGGAAGCATCAAGCTCAACCAGGGAGTCTGGGGGTCTGGAAGACTCTGCTGAGTGAGGGGTTGTGTGATGGAACTGGATAGTGTCTACCAGTGAGAAAGATTGATAGGGGATCCTCATTGGCTTTTACAGGCCTCTGCCCCACAAAGGAGTCCGTCAACTGACTAACGCTTCTCTCAGGGCAGTGGCCTATTCCCATAGTGGGGTGCAAACTTTGCCAAGTGTTCTCTCCCAGGAAGGCCTTTGTGACCTCCTAGCTCTCCATGCTCTGACCCCTTCAGCTCACCTTGCTGCATATCTCTGCCCTCTAGGTCACATTCTTGTCTGTCCACCGTAACATGAGTTTTCCGAGGACAAAGTCCTGTTTCTTCGTGCAAACAGATGCTATGTTCAAGCTGGAAGAGCTGCAGGCAAAGAACAGTGGCAGAAGAGGCCACTGCAGTGGTTTTGGGTAGACTATGAAGGATGGGGGTGGGGGTGGGACAGGAAACCTGAGCAGAGTGCAGGGGCAGAAATTAGGAACCCTGGGATTACACAGCCTTGCCACGGTCTCCCAGGGTGACCTTAGCCAAGTCCCTTTGTCATCACCTGCCAAAGCTTAGTTTCTTCATCTTTAAAATTGAACCATTAATCCATACTTGCTCAACTATGTGGGATGATTTATGGGAAGGGCCTTAGAAGTGTTGGGAATTCTTTTCAGCCTTGAAATTAGGAACAAGCAGAGGAAACTAGGAGTCCAGGGGCAGATCTCTTGGTGCTGGTTTCTGCCCCTAGGCACCAACCCACTGTGAAGAGGCTCATCTTGTGACTTTCTTGCAGAAGAGAAATGGAAACTCTGCAGATCTGGTCCTCCCAAGGTGAAGCATGGACGCGCCTCTAAGATTCAGAACCATGGACAGATCCAGAGTACCTGGGATGTCAAAAGGAATTTATAAAGGCAAGAGAAAGGACTGGGTGTTTATGTGAGTCACCCCTTAACCTGGAGATGGACCAACCCTGAGTGAGAACTGACTACCTTCCTCCAAGGTAACAGAGCAGGGAAGTGAGAGCATGTTTCAGGAATGTAAATCCCGCTTGCTGACTCCTCTTTATTGTTCAAGATTCATCCTCAGTCTCTTCTGTTCTGACCGTCTCTTTCATTCAGAGTATCTCTCCTTGACTTCCCTACCTTGATGGATTCCTTCTCTGAGTTAACTTATCCCAAGAGCTGGCAGAGCCATCCATGACAGCCTGGGAGCACACTGTGTGCTTCTCTTTGCAAGCTCCCAAATATGAAGCTGCACCTCCAATCAGAATGTAAATGCCTAGAGAGAGGACCATCTTGTCCTTTACTTGTCTCTTCCATTCTCTCCCTCTGTTTCTACCATCCAGTGTAGGTCCACACAGAGCTAGGCTCTCAGGACTTTTCTGGAAGACATATTAGCCAGAGGATGACTCAGCTTTGATTTTCTTCCCAGGATTTCATCCTGTGCAACTTTTCTGAATGGCACAGAGAGCAGAGGGAGCATATTCAAACTACAGGTTTCCTTTCAGAACTCTTTCTCCCATAATCTGTATAGACATTAACCCTAAGAAGTCTCACCCCACAGTCTGTATTATGCCTAGAAGGGGTAGAGGGATCCTGGGGCAGGAAGCCACACACCCAATACATATTCCAGTTCCAAAAGGACTGGCATTTCCCAAATAGATCTGTGGCAACAAAGGCTCCAGGAGTCCCAAGAGACCCAAGACCATGTTACCTCACCTTGCTGAGCCCAGGGAGACCTGGCCTGGGGCCTTCAATTTGAATGGTTTGGTCTCCCTAGGTCAGGCCAGTAGGACGTGCTCCTTGTCAATCAAGAGATGAAGGATTCATAAAGGAGAGGGTCTCCTGAAGGGCCCATGGCCAGCACCATGCTGGGGTTATGAGGGTTCTTATTACCATTCTCTCAGTCTTCCAAATCCTTACATCCTACTCAGCCCAGCTCACTTACTTTCTTCCTGATCACCCACCTCACACCACCATCTCCTGCCCCTTCCCGCAGCCCCGGCAGATTGGGCTTTCAGCTCTGACCTCTCCTGCCCCTTCCCCCCGGAACCTGTTGGTTGGCACAGGGTGTGAACAGCTGATGTTTAACAGGATCTGCCTGTGAACTCTCGGAGGTCCTTCCCCTCCTTGACATTCATGTAGAGGACTCGCCCTCCCGGGGCTTCCCTGTGCACTAGGACTAGGGGCTCCATGGAACTCATGTACAGTAAGAGATTAACGCTTTCTATATTATAAGCACGACTAGACATCTGCAGTTGAATCTCCTTATTCTATTCATAGGCCAGCCTTTTGAGGCTTATTGGTCCCACTCTAGAGTTGAAGGACCTAAAGCTCAAATGGTTTCCCAAGTCAAATGATAGGAACCTAGGTCTCCTGACTCCACAGCCAGAGTTTGTTCTGAACCTGAGCTTCTGCTTGTAACTAAAAGAAGAAAAGACCTCTACAGAGCATGACTCTTCCCCAGGGAATTCTGAAGTTGGGATCCAGGAGACTTCACTGCCTTTGCAGCTGCTCAAGAGATAGATCCAGCTGTTCAAGAAAGATAGGCCCAGTTGCCAGCACACTGAGCCAGACTGGGCCTGGCAAGAGCCTGTACCCTTGCTCTGGGTCAGGCTAGACACAGCTGGTGACAGTTCTCAAAGGGGACCCCGGGTGAGAGGACTCTGGGGGAAAAGGGGATGCCTCATGAGCCAATGTCAGCCAGAGGTTCAGGGGAAAAGATACCAAAGATTCCTGGGTGGCAGGTGGAACTGAGACTTCCACACGTGATGGGAAGCAGGGCTGTCTTTGAAGCTCCCTGGGGCAGGGACATGAGACTCACAGCTTCCCTGGTGATCAGTCAGTCCCTTTAGGCCTGTGACGTGAGTGGGGTGTCTGAAGCAAGCTTTAGAAGGAAGGCACTTTGATGTCTTTTTTCTTTGGTGGCTTTTTCAAGATCCCTCTGCTCATTGTCAAGCAGCACTGTTGTGCCAGGATGTCTTGAAGAAGAAGATGCAGGTGGGGGAGTAAGGGCTGTGCCAGGCTGCTCGAGGGGAAAGAGCAGCCCTGCCCTGGTGCTGGGGCCTCTGAGCTGTCCTGGCCCATGTCTCTCTCATTGGCTTCTAACCAGCAGTCACCCAACACCAGCCATGGTGACCCCTTAGATCTCAAGGGACCCCACAGCCTCAGCTTGAGCCCCTGAACTCTGGGCCTAAGACATCTCTGCCTGCAGGTCACCCAGTCCTGCAGACTTTAAATGACTTCTCTAACCCACTGTGTCTTCTTTGGTTCCACCACTCTGCCCTGTTCAGACCTTCCTCATCTCCCTCTAGATTGTTGTCACACTTACCTAGTCTGCCCAACCCACTGCAGAGCCCACTTTCTAACTCAGTGTCAATGCCTCCCTCATCCTTCACCCGACACCCAAGGTACAGTGACATGCCCCTGTCCACCTCTCCAGGCTCATCCCCGTTCTCCCCGCCCTGGGCTCAGCTACTCGCAGCCATTCCTCAAACATGCCCTGCCCTCCCCCACTGGACCTAGGCCTCCACCCTGCTTGAACATATGGGTTCTCTCCTCTTTCTGCACTCAGTTTCTAGACTCCATTCAGGCTTCGCCTTCAGAAAGGTTTTCCTGGCTGCCAGGCTGAGTCAGTGCTCTCTTTGTGCCCTGGGTTCTTTGTGTCCTGGCCCTTGCCATGCTGGGTCATCACTGTTGGCAGGAGTGTCTCTGGAGGGCAGGTGTCTGGTTCACCCCTGTGCTCTATAGCCCAGCACAATGGGGATGATAAGGAAACAGCCCTTCATCACGTCCCACATCTGGTTGAGGTGTCAACACACACGTGCACACGCACACAGAAACAGTTATTCTTATGCCTTGCACATGCACAGTCACATATATACCCACATATACACTAATGCACTCTCACAGGAAATACTTCTCACACCCACTGACATAATTCAAGCATACAGTACTATCTGAGCCTTCTCAGGACCAAGCAGTTGCACTAAGTTGAGGGTTAAGCCAATAAGGCTGTTTTCCCTGAGAAGGCAGGATTTGAGCTAGGTGCTGGCAGCTGGCTCTGTGCCTTCCAGGGATGTGGGTGTGGAGCCTTGTGCCAAGGCTGGGTGCTAAATGACTGTGGTGGATCACATTCATGACCCCAAGGCTTTACTCTCTCTGTGTCCATGCCCTTTATGGATAATTTTGTCTTCCCCTCCCCACCCTGTTGACTCCTGGCTGGGTATGTGACTTGCCTTGGGAATGAATGCCAGCCGACAAGATGCGCTTTGAGTAGAGGCTTGCACTGGCACCTGCTTTCTGTGCTCTGTCACCACCATGAGAGCATACCTGAGCTGGCCCGCTGGAGGATGGGAGAATTGTGGAACAGAGCCAAGTTGTCTTAGCCCGCAGCCTAGGCTAGCCTAAGTCAGCCAACAGCCAGCCCACCTCCAGAGATATGAGCCCAACTGAGACCTAAAGAGCCATGAAGCAGAGCCCAGAGTAAATTTCAGAACCCATAACAGTAAGTATAATGCTCCTTATTTTAAGCCACTGAATTTGGAGGAGTTTGTGACACAGCATCACTGTGATGACACATTGACTAAAGCCAAGGAGATCAGCTTCTGGAGGGGCAGCCGTATCCACAGTGCTGCCCAGAGTGGGCTGACAAATAGTCAGTCGGACAGACTCTACCTTTGCAGCAAGCATTGCTTACTGCCCCTCCATTCCAGCCACCTTGGGCTCTGCAAGGTTTCACCCATGTTCTGGATCCTTGCAGCCTGTTCCCTGCTCTGGACTGCCTGCCCCATATTGCCTCTTTGAATCCTATTCACACTTCAAGACTAGGTCAGAACCTAAAAGCCTTTCTGGACACACAGCCTCATAGCCACCCTAAACATTTTGGGAAGGAGGTTAGGTAAAGGAAATAAGTAAAATCCTCCTTTTCTCTCTGCATCTCTTCCCCTACCTCACTTTGGCCAGCCTGTGTTACCTCTTTCATAGTGTGAAATCTCCTACACAACTAGGGGCCTGGTGCACAAAATTCATGCACTGGGGCGGGGGGTCCTCAGCCCAGCCTACCCCCTCTCACATATTGGGAGCCCTCAGCAGGTGTCCTACTGGTGGCTTCCCTTTGTGGGAGGCGACCAGGCTAATCAGGGGAAGCCCCAGCCCCATCACCCTGCTGCTGCAGCCACTGCCAGTCATCACAGCCACCAAGATGTTTTCATCAAAACAGACTCCAGTCCCTTCACCATGAAAAAATGACAACTTTCTTTAGGCATTTTCAAGATGTGTCTTTCATAGAATATGACATTTCTTTCTTTCTTTTTTTTTTTTTTTATTCTCACCTGAGGATATGTTTCCATTGATTGTTAGAGGATGTGGAAGAGAAGGGAAAAACAGAGAGAAACATCAAAGTGAGAGAAACACTTTGATTGGTTGCCTCCTGCATATGCCCTGACGTGGGCCCCAGACAGGGAGGAGCTTGCAACTGTGTGACCTTGGCCAGAATTGAACCTAGACCTTGCAGTCAGCAGGCTGAGGCATTATGCACTGAGCCAAACTGGCTAGCACAGGATATGACATTTCTTAGCCCTCCAGCAGCGGACCTTCATTTTTTTCCCCCAGGAGTGAGGTGGGAAAACCCTAGATCACCTTTTTGGATTCTTATTACCCAAGTTACTAAGAATATTACCAGTGGCATACAGGGAGCTTAGCCAATGAGTGGTAAGTAAAGGTGTTTCCTCATAGTTCATCCTGATCGCTGGCTCCACCCCTGCTCCTCCAATCCCAGCTCCACTCCTGCCCAGGCCTGTAACCTCTGCCTGAGGCTGCAGGCCTGGGCAGAAGACCCCAAGCCCCTCTGATCGCTGGCTTCACAGAGCCTAGGCCTCTGCGATCACTGGCTCTGATTCTGCTCCCTGCCATCACCAGCTCTGCACCTGCCCAAGCTCTGAGATCGCCGACTCTGCCCCTGCCCCACTGGCAGCCTCTGGCCAAAGTTGCAAGCCTGGGCAGGGGACCCCCAGACCACTGCTTTGCCAGCTCCACTGGTGGCCAGACCCCTGCAATTGCAGGATCCCCCCCTGCCCCTCTGATCACTGGCTGTGCAGTGCCCAGGCCCCTGCGATCTCCAATCTTGGCCCTGCCCAGACCTGAGGCCTCTGACCCAGGCCTTATGCCTGGGTAGGGCACCCTCATACCCCTCCAACCACCGGCTCTGCCCCTGCCCCCTCTGATCACTGGCTCCTCCCTTGCCCATGCCTGAGGCCTCTGGCAAAGGCCTCTGGCCTGGGCAGGGGACCCCCAACCCCTCTGATCACCTGTTCTGCCCCTCAGGGCCCCCGCCTTCCCCACCACCTGCCTGGCTAACAGGCCTGACCACTTCAGTGGCAGGGCTGAGCCGGACTGGGCACTGCCATCTTGTGGTCATGGGGGAGGCCATCTTTGTGATGGAGTGACATGTAATTTGCATATTACTCTTTTATTAGACAGGATAGGTAGGTTCTGCCTGGCCACAGAGGGAGCAGGCCTCATGTAATCTTAGCTTCAGCACAGGGCCTGATACCCAGAAGCATCTGTGCAGTGGGCAATTGATAGAGAGGAATACACTTACCAGCTATCTATTTTGAAACAGTGTGACATGATATATTGTAAAAAAAAATCCAAAGACCCATTTTTATTTTCAGTCTTTACCTTATTCAGCAACACTTGGCAAAGCCCTGTTCCACTCTGAGCTTCACTCCCCACCGCATCAGGTATAATTAGGATATGACCCTTTCCCACTCCCTGCTAATGTTGAGCATCTGTGGTGGTTGCTCCAGTGTTCAGTCCTCTGGCTGCTAGCCTTGCCTGTTCCTCCCACACTCCTCCCTGGCTCTGATGTTGCATCAGAGCTTCCTGTCTGCCAGGAGCACTGGCCACGTTTTTCAATGGTGATGGCTGCTGAGTTGGTCTGCCTTCTTTTGATTGTCAATGTCCTCTACTTCCTAAACCTGCCCATGGGTTCATTGAGGCCTTGGTGTTTGGAGTCATCTTTTCTCAAAGCTCTGTTGGCCAAGGTGGGATCCCTGCCTGTCTGGTAGTAAAGGCCTGGCCCATCTTCAGGAAATTCACACACACACACACACACACACACACACACACACACACACAACTCTCCTGGCAGCCTCTGCTGTGCCAGTAGGAAGGAATGCTTACTGGGTTGTATTTCTCCCACTAGAGTCAGGCGAGAAGAGGATACAGAAGGAAAATGAGCCTGTGCAAAATTATTCAGAGAGGGGACCACCTTTCCACTCCAGCTTACCAAAAGCAAGGAGGAGAGATTTGAGAAGGCAGAGAGCAGGCTGATGCATGAGTAGAGAGCACAGCTTCCCAGACACAGTGCAGGAAGGGAGGCAGGGGCCTCTGACCTAGATTGCAGCCTCTAGCCAATGTTGCCCTTGCTCCAACCTCACCTCTAGGCTCTTTTGGAGCTAGGGAAGTGCCAGAGATGCTCAGATCATATGTTTCCCCAGAGTTTCACAAAGGAACACGAGACTGGAGTTCATGGGGTGTCTGTTGCTGTGGCTGGGGCTGCAGGGGAGAGGAAAGCCAGACCTGCACTCGCATCTGTCCTGCCACCAGGGCCTCCAGATAATGTCCATCAGCAGCCACGAGAGCCTGACCTGATGCAGACTCTTCATCTTTGCTTCTCTGGTCTGTCTCCTTTCTGTCTGCCTCTGTGTCCAGCATAGAAGGCTTGAAGGAAGCACAAAAAGGCTATTGGTAGGTGCTCACTCACTGCTCTGTTCCCACCCCACCTCCCATCCTACTTCCATGAAAGTCGGAGACAAAGACTAGAAAATCCAACTCTTCTTTTGGCTATCTGAATACTTGGATGTCTCTTCTGCATTCAAGAGGTAATCAAGCCCATTCTGTCAGAAGGCTTCAGGGATGGGAAGGATCTGAATGTAAGAGACCCTCTATGTATAGATGTTTTCATCATCGAGGCCACAGAATGGTCTCCAATGTGCTTTGGGCCTCACTGTGGGGGCCTCAGGTCCCTCCTTTGCAGCCGAGGCTTTGAGGAGCAGAGCCAGGACCTGGCTCAACCCAATGCCCCACTTCATGTTTCCCCAATGAGCCAGCAGTCTTAGAAGCCTCTGGGCACATCTCAAGATGGGCGGTTAGCAAGGTAGAGAGGAGGTGTTCTGAGCCTTCCCTTCAGAAGCTCCCTAGCTGAGGTGTTGACAAAGTGAACAGTAAGAGGTCAGAGAAAGACAGATTGTGAGCTTAGACTTTCCAGGAAGAGAGAGGGTGGTGTGGGGGCTGGAGGAGTCAGAAGGCATCCTGGAGGAAGGGAGAGGCTTGAGCTGACCTTAAAGGATGCAGCTGAAGCTGCAGCTGTAGCTGCAGTGAGCATGGCTGATTGAGGTTGCACAGCCTAGAGGCAGGACAACCGAAATCCAGGGGAGGTTCTTGTGCTTGTCCCAGGCCTAAGGAACAGACACCCATGCATAGATGTCCCGCAGCAGGGAACCATGGTGGCTGGAGGGGAGTTTGAGCAGAGGTGGGATGGCACTGGCACTCCAGGGGTTCCCCTTCTGCTCCTCCCACAGCAACTTTTGCTACAAAGGAGGGAGCACTAGACTAATGAATTGGTGACCCAGAATACAACCCTGCTGGTGGCCACCTGCTTTTGCTTGTGAGTCTGGCCAGAATGAAGGCCAATTATCAGCCCTCAGAAGCTCAATGTGTCCAACCTCCTGTCAGAGTGAGAAGAGGCGAGAGAATTCTGCATTGTCCTCACACCTTCTGGTTCTGCCAGGGCAAACCCTTTCATCCACATGCAGCTGTCATCTGAGCCATTGGGGGCAGAATGGAGATTGTCACACCCAATCTAGAGATGAGAAAACTGAGTCTGAGGGAGGAGAGGGATTTGACCTAAGTGTCAAAAGCCCAGAAGTGGACGCTGGGTCTCCTGCTCCTCAGTTGACTCAGTATAGAAAGGCTAGTAAAATCACCTGGGTCAGTTTATACAAGATTATGTGGGGCAAAAGAATACATTTTGGAATAAAACAGTGACATCACTGCCCAGGGCCTTGTTTACTGGTAGGACTCAAATCCACAATATTAGTAAGTTATTCTCAGATCCCTGCCACAGGTGGGTGACAGAACAGAGGCCTGGGGAATCGGCAGCTTTTCCAAACCACCAATGAGGAAGGGCAGAGCCAGGATCTGAAAACAAGTCTGTGAGGCCTAAGCTCAGTTATCTTTCAACCACCACCTGACAACACCAGACAGTAGCCTGCATTGTCAGGAATGGCTGGGCCAGGGAGGAAACAGCTATACTGGCAGGACCAGAGGGTCCCACTGCCTGCCTTCCAGTCCAATTTGGCTTTCTCATTGTTTCTCCCTATGCCAGAGATGCTCTGGAAATTGGTTCAGAGCATGAGTACCAGCAACAGCAATAATTTCTATTATTTCTGCTGTCTGCTTCTATTCACACTGCAACATTTTCCGCACTGAGCCTCTGTGCACACACGTGCATACACATAATTTACACACATCTTCTCACTTCATCTTCAAAACACACCTTTGAAGCAAGTTCTCTTTTATTCCCATTTGTAGATAAGGAAACAATCTTAGAGGAGTAAGTAACTCTAGAGTCTTTCCAAAAACCTGTGCAGTGTACACTACCCACAGATATCAGGTCAAAAAATAGATATCTTTCCAACAGCAGGGGCTGCCTGAGTGACATGGCTGTCTCCACAGAAGGCGAGCCCTCGTCAATGAAGCTTGTGTATTGTGTGATGGGGTGAGGTTGTGCACATAAAAATACTATTTATAATTATATTTTTAAATTAATATTTAATTATTAGGGACACATATTTGAAAACATAGCTTTTCCTAAGGATTAAGTTCCACTTACCAATCTTATTGCTCCATTTATAAATGTAATAAAACATGACCTTCACTCTTTCTTCAATTAAAGTTGATTAACTCAAGTTGAAAAAAACTAAACTCCCTCAAAACCATGCCATTTACAACTTAATTAAATTTGCTTAAACAATTTCAGTTACATTTGAACATTTAATATTTTTTATTTTCCTAAGTAACTTAAATGTCTAACTCAACAGGCAAAGACTTTCCATCATGTACATGAAAAACTGTTGTAAGTCTAATAAATTAAATTTATAAACATAGCAACTTTCATGTTCTCTTAAATGTTGCAATACTGTTTTCCTATACCTTTCAACCTCAAATTACATGTCTGCAGGCTTCTGATAACAGCTAAGATGGGGTAAGCACCCTCTCTCTCTCATCTTAACTAATAAAAGCGTAATATTGAAATTGACCGTTTCTTCAGGACGCCCAACAGCCAATCAGAGCGATTGTATGCAAATTAACCCAGCCAACATGGCGGCCACCACACACGGAGTAAACGGCAGCTTCCATTGCAGCAGGAGTGAAAGTGAAACTGTCTGCGCGCTGGCTCGCTTATCCTTGCCTCAAAGCAAAACGTGTTTGCAACAATGTGTAAATCATAGAATCCTCGGGAACTGAAGGAAACAGCAGGCCGGGCCTGAGTCTAAGAGTAACAACATTGTTTCATTATAGAAGCCGAGAGCTGAAGCAGAAATGAGGCTTCTTATTAGGCCTCACCTTAAAGGAACAGCATCAATTATAGAAGATAAACAAACCCCAGAAACCTGCGTCCAGCCAGTCTTACTGGGACATTGGGTCAATGGGAGCTGTGGGCAGCCTTAAAGCCCCTCACCCAGGCTAGTCAGGCACGCCAGCAGGTGGAAATCCCCCAAGGGGTCCCAGACTGTGAGAGGGCACAGGCCAGGCTGAGGGACCTCCCAAGTGCACAGAGCGGCTGCAGGGCAGAACAGCGCAGGACCCAGGACTGGTGCGTGGGAAAGAGGCAGCAGGGTTGGCGGCCTGCTTGGTGGCTGCCCAGGCCCTTTGAGGGTCACCGGGGAGTGGGAAAGAGGCAGTGGGGACCGAGGGCCTGCTTGGCAGCTCCTCAGGCCCTTTGAGGGGCACCGGGGAGCGGGTAAGAGGTGGCAGGGGGTCAACGGCCTGCTTGGCAGCTGCCCAGACCCTTGGAGGGGCATCGGGGAGCGGGAAAGAGGCAGCATGGGGTCAGTGGCCTGCTTGGTGGGCTTCCCAGGCCCTTTCCAGGGCACCGGAGAGTGGGAAAGCAAGGCAGCAGGACAGGGAGTGGGAAAGAGGTGGCGGGGGGTCTTGGCCTGCTTGGTGGCTGCCCAGGCCCTTTGCTGAGCACCGGGGAGTGGGAAAGAGGTGGCGGCCTGCTTGCCGGCTGCCCAGGTCCTTTGAGGGGCATCGGGGAGCAGGAAAGAGGAAGTGGGGAGACAATGGCCTGCTTGGTGGGCTTCCCAAGTCCCTTGCGGGGCACCAGGAAGCGGGAAAGCAAGGTGGTGGGCTGGGGAGTGGAAAAGAGGTGGCAGGGGGTCAGCGGCCTGCTTGGTGGGCTTCCCAGGCCCCTTGCAAGGCACCGGGGAGTGGGAAAGCAAGGCAGCGGGACGGGGAGCGGGAAAGAGGCGGTGGGGGGTCTCGGCCTGCTTGGTGGCTGCCCAGG
>PVJC01034736.1:0-18647 GCA_004026665.1 Murina feae
CCGAGCCTCAGATGCGGCTGGGGGCAGGTCCCCAGTGGTGACACACACACATACACACACACACACAAAAGGCGCCTGGCAGACTGGGGCCATCATAGGACATCCACTGAGGGGTCCCAGACTGTGAGAGGGCACAGGCCGGGCTGAGGGACTCCCTCCACCCCGAGTGCACAAATTTTTGTGCACCGGGCCCCTAGTTTATAATAACTAAGATCTGGAAACAGCCCAAGTGACTATCAGTAGATGAGTGGGTAAAAAAAGCTTCAGTACATTTACATAACAGAATACTATGCAGCTGTAAAAAAGAGGGATCTCTTACGCTTTGGAGCAGCATGAATGGACCTGGAGATTAGTATGTTAAGTGAAATAAGCTAATCAGAGATAGACAGATACCATATGATCTCATTCACATATGGAATCTAATCAACAAAATAGAAACAGAAGCATGGGTATATGAAACAGATTGACAGTTATCAGAGTGGCAAGGGTTTTGGGGGCTGGATGAAAGAAAATGAAAGGATTAAGCAAAAAATGCATACCACATAAACACAGACAACAATATAGTGATAGAGGGAAAGAGGTTGAGGAGAGGTGGAGGTGGGCAAGAGGGGTATAATTCGGGAGGGAGAGGGACTTTGCTTTAGGCTATGGGCACATGATACAGTGAGCCAATACTTTGTTGAGTGTACACTTGAAACCTGTATAGTTTTGTCAACCAATGTCACCCCAATAAATGCCATTTTAAAACAATAAGTTTAATGTATTTACTTGTATGTTTTTCGTGGCATTTGGCTGAAGAACATTGACAAAATAAAATTACTTAATTGATGCAAGCATTTTATAAATTATCTCCCTAAAGATTTCTTAATATTTGACCTTTTCAACTTCCCAAGGTCATTAGAATGAAAACAATTTTACCTCCCTGCTTCTTCAGCAAAGGAGACACTCTCCCATCTTCTGGCAAATCTCAGGAGACTTATTTCAATGGGATTTAGTCTTCTAAAAGTAAATCCATAAATCAAGGATGAGGGATATGAAAGTCTTATGAATCATTTTTAAATTATAAAACCAGCTACATTATGCATATATTGTGTATTTATTCACAACCATGTGTCATCACTTACAAAAAACATCTAATTCAAATTACATCTGTGATCTGCAGCCTGTTACTTTCTCAAGGTATTAATACATCATAGGGTTTAGCAGTTCTTTGAAGTACAAAGTAATAAGTATTGCTGTAAAATCTGTTGCATAAACCCAGAGAAATTACAATAAAGATGGATAGGGAAGAAATGGAGTTTGGAAGTCATTCTGAAAGAGCATGATGTCCAAGATAAACAATGCCTGGACACTAGTAAAGGCAAGGAAAACAGATTTTTTTGCAATAGGGAAAAGAATCCAGCATAAACCAACATTATCTTCCATCTGTGCAGAGCTGACTGGGCATTTTAGAGGTAGAATGGAGGAGTAAGGATGGGGAACCAGTGGGGACTGAAGCAGAGTCAGGGAAGCAGAAATGTACAGAAAGAGGAAAAAGGGTTAGTCAATGTGAATAGGTTGTCTGGGTTTGTTAACTGGTGCTCTTCCAAGTTAGGCTCCTGCCCTTCCACAAAGACTGGGGACAAGGGTCCTAGCTTCAGAAATTGATGAGAGCAAACAGTAAATTCTTTGGGCAGCCTTGAGCATTCCCAGAACTGAAGGTGGGCTATCACCATTCTAGGAACCTTGATCTGTTAGAAACTATGCTAATGTTTGTTCAAGTCTGTCTCCTGCGAGGGTTTGGATGAAATTCTCTGTGCTGAGAGTCTTCTGTCCTTATTAGCCAAGTTTCGGGCTTAATCAAGAAAAGGACTTAGAAGAGCCTGAGATTAAAGGGTCTTTGTCAATGGTCAGATTAACCAGGCAACCTGGAGCTCAGAGATCCAATACAATATTGCATATGTCTTCTGCCAATATGGTAACTAGGTTACTGGTGTAGACTGTGGTAGTTCTTAAAGTGGTCTCCACAACATCCACACTCCCCTCCCTTTGTGAGTAGCATCCATACAATTTAAGTGTGTCTGATCCTATTCTCAGCTTGTGTAGACAGAGGGTGGTAGGGAGGTTGATGGGTCTGAGCTAATCAGGACTATCCCTTCCCTCTTGGTTCTGGTGTCCCAGGTCTCAGCCAGTTGGCACATATTATTCCCATGGCCACATGGGTTCACAGGTGTGCACCAATTTGTGAGAAATTCACTATTAATACTACATGACAGTGAGAAGTCACCACTCTCTTTTTAGGAGTCATACAGCCCAGTTATAAAAGTTAGCCATCCCCCTACAGTGAGAGAAAACATCTGAGGATAAACTTACATACAGAGGAAGGCAGAGTAAAGAGAAATATCTAGGGCTAGAACCAGACCTCTGATCAAACATTTAAGCCTACTCCACCCTTAGCCAATAAATCTCCCTTTTGGTTTAATATAGTCTAGGTTTACTTTTTTTTATCACTTTACTATCAATTAAAAGAGTCCAAAGTTAAATGTAAATTTTAATATGACCTTTTGAAAAAGAAACAATACAAACACAATCAGACTAGAAATGATAAACAAAGAAATGTTTTGCAATTGAATAATTTGGTGTTTCCTATATAAGAAGAGGGAGATCTTCAAACTTATTGCCCCGTAGGGAAAGGTGGTGGGTCAGTGGAGGCCTAGGAATGATCTAAGGCATCATCCTTTGTATCGGGGCACTTGTGTCCACTAGGCACTTCTTATTATCCCTGGAAAGAATTGGTTGCTACTTAAGTATATGTTAAAATAAAATTAGTTAGTGAATAATGACCCTTTTAAATTCATGTACCATAATGCTGTCAATTTATTTGAATAGTTGGCTTAGAAAGCCACTGTTATGAACTTAGCATAAGTGCATTGACATGCAAGCACCTTTTATGCCCCTGTGCTCCCTACACTCTGATTATTTCCCAATAAAACAACAAAGGTTCCCCAGTTAGACATCATTACTAAGCATTTTACCATCGTTTGCTAAATTAATATGACCTATAGCAATGAGTCAAGACCTTGGCGGAACAGTTGAAATGAGATGCACAAATCCCTTTGTAAATTGCTTTAAATAAAAGCAAGTCCATTCCTTGTTGATAGACTTGATTGCTTTAAATGCCAGTACCTCTCTTTTCCTGATAGTCATTGCAGGCTCCAAAATAAGAATGGATTATTTATTACGCTTGGGAATTAACTTTCTGAAACTATATTGGATGCATTTTCAGCTTTAAAGCAGCAAGAATTTAGGCTGGGTCAAGATACTACATATTACATCTTCTCCTCATATAGATTAGAAAAGGAATAAGAAGAAAGAACTACAAAATATACCTGACATTGTTGATAACCATTCATATCTAAAAGGATTGGAAGGGAGTCGGAGTGGTTTAAATGGTGGACTCAGAATAAAAATCACCAGGGTTCAGGTCCTGGTCCTTCCCCTTAGTTGTATAACCGCAGAGAAATTATTTGATCTTATTAAGCCTCATTTCCCCATTCTGTAAAATATCTATAATAATAAAAGCAACTATAATAATACGCTAATTAGACTGGACGGCCGGACAGCAAAAGACTGTCCAGACAGCCTTTCAGATGGCCATCCGGGGCCACACTATGACACTCTCGGGCACCAGGCCAGCCAAGGCGGGTGCAATGCGATTGGTCAGAGGCCCGGCCATCACTCCATGGTCACCCTGCAGAGGGAGGCCCAGGCCAACCGGGAGGCAGGGCAATTAATCAGGGAGCTCCACTATCACCCCAAAGAGGGAGGCCCTGGTCACTGACCACCGGGCTGCAGTTGGTGGATGGGGTCTCCCTCTGCAAGGGAAGCCCGGGTCCCAGGGGCCAGAGGGAAGCCAGTGCCAGCAGCTTGGGGAAGGAATGCCTAACCTTGCATGAATTTCATAATCAGGCCTCCAGTAATATAATAGCAAGTAGTACCTATCACATAATGCTGTTTTGAGAACTCGGTGTTTATAAAGTTCTCAGCCACATTGCTTACTACTAGTCAATAACTTTAGCTTATTGTTTTACAAAGAAGAGAATAATAATCTGATGTAGAAAATTAACATTAATACAAATATGTTTAGAATTTTATTTATTCTTACTGTAGTCTTAGTAGCATTCAGAAGAGGAAATCAGAATATTTCTGAGATTTTGAAATCTGATTTAAGGTATGATTAGGAATGGATAAAGACAAAGATATAATACTTCAGAATTGGTGATTACAGAAATGCAAGGGTTTCCAGACAGGGAGTTTGAATAGTCTTGGGGTATAAACTATGGCTTTATATTTTCTAAGGAGTGTTAATAGGTCTTTCATGAAATTCTTGTAATGAGCAATAAGGTTATTGCAATTTTTATTTTCCTGAAGGAGATATAGCAAAATTATGTTAATGCACACATTTAAATAATAAAGTCACACTAATGTGGACAATGAGCTGTTTGAATTTCCCATTTTTAATGTAAAATGAAATAGTGGTCAACCCAAAATTAATTTCCTTTTTTATGATAGTTTTGTGCCACAAACATCAATTCCAAATTTCATTTTGTAAAAAGTGCTGCTAAATATTTTTGTTTTCATTTAATACTTCCTTTTTCTGCATAGATGAAAAGGAACCATGAAGGAAAAATGTTGTTCCCATATTACCCTTTCTCTTCAGAGAATTCATATTTGCAGAATTAAGAAGCAGCATACTATAATGAACAATAAAACATTACATCAAGGGTCTGATTTCTTTATTTAGGAGGGGTTTTTTAGGAGATTATTGAAGATGAGTTTGGGGTCATACTACTGTAACCTTTTTTCTTTCCTTTTTTAAAAAAGATTTTGGAGGTGAAGGAAAAAACATTAAAGAGCATGGCAACAATTCTTTCTCCTTATCAGTCTCTGATTCCATCGTATTTTCTTAGCATTTAAGCATTCTCATGGTTTCATAACCCTCCTTATGAATTTATATTCTATAGATCAATAGCACAATCATTCACATTGCTAACACTTCAAACAAATCTCTTGCCCCTTTCTTTCTAGGCCCCACTTACCTTGCAAAATACCATTCATTGATGAACCTGGCTATTGCAGATCTGGATCCATGTCCACTCACTCTTGACCATGCAAAATTCTTGATTATTTTAGATACACAGCAGTATAAAAGATTTGAAGAGGGTTGGCAAATTTAACACTTGGTTGTGATGAAATCAAGTCACAAATCAAATACGTCACATATATACACATTTTGCATACAATCGTTTATTAGCAAGCAGGCTAGAAAGGTTCAGCTCTCTGACCTTTTAGAGACCTGTCACATCTTGCATGAACCTAATTTGAAGCAGACACGACACTGCAGGAACAAGATTCTGTTACCCTTGCATTTGTCATAAGATAAACAGAAAACCTTTGACCAATGTCTAGACACAGGTTCATTTAGGTTCATTTACTTCACGCCTGAAAGTATTAGTAATGTCTCCAAAATATTTTAGGCCACTCATATATCTTGACTATCACCAATTTCCACCACTGATAGCCCATTTCCCACAACTGCGTTAATTTATGAGCCTCTGATTTCACAAATAAAAATGCATTCCTAACATTCTTTATGCTAATTAGAGAAAGAGCCTGATGTTGATCAGGGATTAAAAAGAGCTATTGTTTTTGTAGTAAAAGCCTGTGAAATGTGGCCTTTCTGACACCCTGAAAGGTGAATTTCTAAGATGACAACTGACTGTTTCCCCAGAGCAGATTTGCTCCATCTTTTTCATCTAGAGGAGCCTTTTAGATGACTTTTAGGATACAAAAGGTTAAAGAAGAATGATAAATGTGTATATTCAAGTGGATATTTGTTTTTCTTGTTTAAAACAAAAACAAAAAAAAATGATTTTTAAACCAATCTTTTCTGGGGGGAAAGTAAAAACAGACAGTTAAGCTTAGTTTACCTTTCTCAAAATTAAGTTCTTTCCTTCCTTCAAATTTTTTTAAATACTCATAAAGCGAATATAATGAATTTCTGTTAAATAGCTAGATTAAACCAAAAGAGAATTCAACTTTTCTAAATTTGGCTCAATAAAGTTAATTCAAAGAATGGTTATGAATTTACTTTTATTAATGTTACTTACAGCATGAAATTTTATTGATAATCAATAAATATCAAAGCTTCCAAAATCATAAGCTAAAGCAAAATGAATAAAAATACAGCTTAAGAAATGATTTTAAATAACACTTTGCAAAAACAGTGTGAGTGTGGAAGGGAGGTTTTCAAGCTAAGAAACAAAAGCTCAATAACCAGCACAGACCACTCTTGATTACTCAGCACTCAATCATCCTGTTGTTTCTACCTATATACTCTGGACCCTATCTCTACCCTAAATTCAATCCCTAACTCACGATGCTTTGGCCATTCTAACCTTCTTTCAGACCCTTACAACTACAAAAGCAACTCTTGCCTTAGGATCATCACACTTTGCCTGGACCACTCCCTACCCCCATACAGTTTTTTTACCTGAGAGTTCATTTTCATCTTTAAGTTTTAGCTAAACTATCTCTTCCACAAAGTGAGCTTCCTTAACCATGCAACCAAAATAGCAACCAAACCTTGTTCAGGTGGTATATATTCATTATATGTTTACTTACATGACTGTTTTATCCATAGTCTCTCCATCCATAGAATGTGAGCTCCATATTTAGTTTATCATTGTATATATAACACCTAGCACAGCTCCTGACATTTGATATTGCTGAGTAAATATGGGCTGAACGGATGCTGTACTGACCGACTCACTGTGCTGGCAGGAGGGTCATAGTCATCCACGAAAGAAATTCACTTTGGGTAGGGGAAGTGTTGGATCAGGAAGTGTTGGATCAGGAAGTGTTGGATCAGGAAGTGTGAGAAGCCTAGTGGGGAGGACAGCTTTCTTGCCCTCAGGGTCAGTACAGTCACCAACATCAGACTTACATTATATAAGAAATTTAAGAAACAGAGCTCGTCATCTGAGGGGAGACCGTAGAAAATGGATATTTAGAAAAATTGGAAAATAAATAAGGTAAATTCAGGTTATGGGCACTTTGCAAGCCAACCACGGGATACACAGCTATTCTACTTCCGCTGAGAATGGGGTAAAAAGGGTTCACTTTCTTTGCAATAGTACTTGTCTAGTTTTAGCCATTAGGAAGATATCCAAATGCTAAGTGTCATTGAAATAGATTAACAAAGAGGCTGATGATATATCAACTCAGTACAGGGAAAATTTGGGACTTGAAAATAGAAGAGAACTCAGGAAATGTAGTCTTCCAAATCCACTTATACTTTGTCCCTTTCTTCTCGTTTTTTCGCTTGCCTAAAACAAAATCATTTTCGCTGTAAGGTTTAGTCTCCACCAACACCCTCCACTAGATTACATGGGGAATTCATAACTTGCAATTGGGGCTGGCTTCATGGGTGTACCACCTGCACTTGCACAGGACTCTATCCTCAGAAGGGCAGCTCGAATGGTCTGTTACTGTCATGAAAGTAAACAAAGTTTTAAACGAGTGATCTTGTATTTTTATTTTGCACTAGATCTCACAAATTATAAAATCAGTCTTGCTTATGATATAAATTCTAGGCCATATCATGCTAAAAGCATAGCCATATATATGTCCTGCCCAGCCTTGGGTTTCATTTCAAAACCTATTTTATTAATATAAATTTAGAAGGTGCTATATCCAATTGCTTGTCCCAATTCCTGAAGTTTCTACCCCTACTCTTTGCTACCATATCTGTATAGCTACATAATAAGCACAGATGAGAATTCAGATAAAGATTACAACTGATGTGTCCTCTAAACATGATCTTGCACTTAAGTGGATGTGGGCAAGAGCATGTTGTCTGCTTGGGGAAGGTTAAAGTATTTGTACTTTATTGTAAGCTGCTCCCCCTCTTCCTCTACTCTCTCAAATCCCTGGCCTCCCACCAGCTGGAAATACAGTGGGAATTATCAGTGCATTATTACAGATTCTAGTTTTCTTCTTAAAGATTTGTCTTATAAAAACAAAGCATTATATAGAAAGCATTTTCTAGTTCTCCAAGTGTTTTTACCTACTTTATATCATTTGATCACCACAATAACTGTGCGGCAGGCAGAGTGGATCTTATAATCCTGCGTGGCAATTGCGTAAAGGGCAGATATCAGAAAGCAGGCAATTCAAGGTCAGATATTGTCTAGACCACTTCCTGGTTTGTATAACAGAGTTTTATAGAGATTAAATGTGAATGTGTATAAAACTCCAAGTACAATGCCAAGGCTGTAATAGGTGCTCCATATGCAGGAGCTTTTGTTGTCATGGGCATGCTTTCTAGGGAATTGAGGACAAGCACTATCCTGATTAGAAACCATGTCCTCACATCATCACTGCCAAGATACCTTGCCCTGGTAGTTCCCAGAAAGCATCATGTTCCTTCGTGGCTCTTTAGCCTTTTTCATCTGCTGCTATCTCCAAAATCGCTGCTGCCATTTTCCATCTGATAATTCCACTTATGCTTTAGGGTTTATCTCATGTGGCCCTTTTTCTGAAACCTTTCCCTGAAAAGCCTTTCTTCATCCTGTGAGGTGAGTGGGCTCCCATTCTCCTCTCTGATCGCTGTCGCTGCGCACTGTTGTATTATGGCTGGCTGTTTTCTTTGTTGGTGGCCTTTGTTGTTTGTACTTACCTGTAGGGTAGGACCTGTGTCTTTACTCCACTTCTGCAGCCCCTGAGTAGCTATTCAATAAATATTTACTTCTTAAGTGAATAAACACACAAATGAATAAAAAAAGGCAAAAAGGAAAATACTTAATTTGCTTTATGTTTGTGCCCCCTGGTAATAAAACTGAGATGAAAACCAGGATTTCTGCTCTCCTGGAGAGAAGCCAGCAGTCCCTTTTGCAGCTAAAAGCAACCAAACATGACTTCTTTAAGTAAAAGGGTTTCTGGAGTTTCCAGGACTCTGGCCTTTATGGGAGTGGTAGCCTGCTGGGCCTGGGTTGGGGAAGGAGTGTCACTTGATGACAAAGATCATTTTTCTTGGCACTAGTCAAAGAAGAGGACAGAGACATCTGCATGTCCCAATGACATCACTTGGCCCTGCCTTGTACAATAGAGAGAAAAAACTGTCGGGGCAGATTTCCAGTTTTAACACAGCTGAGTCAAAGCCAAGATCTTCCGCCCCTACTGATCCCAACACCGAAAATGCCGCTGAGAACTGAATATCATTGCCTGGAAAGAGCAAAACTCTCATCCTAGCCTTCCTGTCCTACATGCTTCCACTTCCCCACCCATCTTCCACTCAGGGGAACCACTCCCTCCAATTTGAGGATTATCATTCATAATCATTTTTTATACTCAAACTACACAGGCATATATTCTTAAAGCTATATCACATCGTTTTACATTTTCTAAACTTTGTATGTTATGTCCTGTTATATGAATCATTCATCTTTATTTATTTAAACTTACTGTGCCCTCTCAATATGACATTGTTAAGTTTATCCACATAGATAATTGTAGTGGCATTCCCTTGGGTGGCATCTAATTTGACAGCCGCCAGTTCAAGGCGTATTACATGTGCTAAGAGAGACTGGTGCGTGGGAAGCAGAGGACACATACACACAGGTCCTTGCCTCTTCTCATCTGGCGGTAAGCGTGTATCCTGTATCCGGAGTGTCACAGAGCTGGGGGTATCTGTGGTCTGTTTTATCATGTAGACTAAGCTGATCTCATTTCCTGAGCTTTGTTTGCTCCTTGAGTGAGTCTATAATCAGATAATCCATTGTTGCTGAAGAAAACTAGGCTGGGAGTCAGAAACCTAGATTCTTGTCCCACTTCTGTAATAAGAGCCCACATGTCCTCTGCCAAGTTACTTCACCTTCCCAAGCCTTGGAATGCACATAGAGTGTTGCCTGATTTCCACAAGCTGCACAGTCTTAGGGAAATGTGAGACACACTTATTGGGTCGAATGTGGTGAAATTGTTAAATTGTGTTCAGAAGGACCCAATCATAGTCTCTGCTCCCCCCCTTCTCAACTGGAGATAATCAGGCATATTATTGAGCTTTCCTAAGTCTTGCTTACCTTCTCCCTACCAATTGAGGACATAATGATTAAATTATGTAATGTATGTACGGTGCTCCATGCAAGACTGGCACGTAAAAAGTGATCAACGTTAGCTGGGAATAATTAGTAATATTTCTCTGGCGATAACTTTTCCCATTTTTTTGTGTAATCTCAGTCCTCCTAAAAGTCTGTCCTAAACCTATTTTTTCTTGGTCTTTAGAGGGTACTTTGTCAACCTCTGCTATGAATGAAGTCCCTACAACCAGCAGTGTCACTATGAGGGCACTGAGACGCCCCCCGCCACAGCAGGAGCTGTGCTGTTATGACCGCCACAGGCAGTAACATGCATTTCCTTTCCCACCACATTTCCAAGAATTAAAAAGATATCTCTCTCAATCTCATTGTTTTGTTTTGGTTCTTCATTTTGATTGTTGATGTGTATTTTCAACCCTTTTCTTCCAAGCCCTTGTGAAAGTTGGGCCAGAAACAAGTTGCAGTGACAGAACTTCCTGAGTCTCCCAACAACTAAGTGTAGATAAGCTTCTAGATCATACTTATGTTCCAGGATTCCTGGGACCCCTTCTCAATGCCCTTCAGGCTCAGAAGTCTTTTCTTCAGTGCCTGTTACAGACCCTTACCTCTCCTTAGTTAACATACCTCTCAAAGTCTTGGTGGAGAGCAAATTCTCTGGCCCCTCTCAGAGGATATAGTGAGGGATATATAGAGAGAATAATTGCCCCCAAAATGTCCACATCCTGACCTCTTGACTGTGCATATGTCACCTTGCTTGGCAAAAAGGACTTTCCAGGTGTGAATAAGTCAGGGTCTTGAGATGGGAGACAATTCTGGATTACCAGCTGGGCCCGATATAATTGTGATGGTCCTTGTAAGAGGGAAGCAAGATAGTCAGAGTTGGAGAAGATGTGAGGCTGAAATTTTATGTGTGTGAGAGAGATTTGAAGGTGCTACCCTACTGGCTTTTAACATGAAAGAAGGAGACACAAGTCCAGGAATGCAGTGGCCTCTAGTAGCTGGAAAAGGCAAGAAACAGATTGTCCCCACAGCTTCCAGAAGGAATGTACCCCTGCCAACACCTTGATTTCAGAACCTCTGATTTCCAGAATGCTAACATGATGTATTTGTGTGTTTTCAACTACTGTTTGTGGCAATTTGTTACAGCAGCAATAAGTAACCACTACAGGTGAGTAAGTTGGGCATGATAAATCAATTCCAGTGTTTCTACCTCCTTAAGCCTTTTGATTCATCCTATCTTAAGCCAAGACATTTCTGGCAACTCAGAGTCTTTAATTGTCAGATACGATCTCCTGAGTGCACATTTCAATCAACCCTACAAGCAAATGTTGAAAACCACTCTTGGGTGTTTGAATCCAGAATCTCCAGGATGTGCCTCTAGTTGATAAATTCAGCCTAATCTAAAATTACGTTCTTTTCTTCCTGGTGTATGACCTTTAAAATCCACTCTCACCTACTCTTCCCTGGTTTCTTCTGGTAACAATTAGAAAAATCCTGCAATTCATTAAGTGTGTGACCTTTCTCCTCTGATGTAAGATTTCGTACTTTCTTCCTTGGTCTTACAGGGAAGCCTGACTCTGGACTTGTCAGGAATAGAGAAATGGAGAATTTTAAGGTAGCAAGAGAAAAATCCTGTGAGGAGAAAAGCATCCCCTTGTTAGGTCACCAAGTGAGATTTTTACATGAAGCAACAAGGGAGGGGGGTCTGCCCCTTCTGGGGAGAAAGCTTCCCTAAGGTTTGAATTTGCCCAGCATCTTCTTTTCAATCCTCTTTCCCAGAATTGCCCTATCTTCTCGCGTGCACGCTTACACACACACACAGTGAGTGTAAAGCTAGAAACGCACAACCTCTGCTGCAATTCAGCAACCTATGAAGGCTGACCCCATCTCATTTGCATTTCTACAAAACATGAAAGATGCTTTAGGGGAAACACAAATGTTCCTTTCTTCTCTGTTTCTTAAAAATATGATTTTAAGATCACACCAGTAGCACCATCCCCAAAAGAACCTGGGTAGCAAAGCAATTGGATCTACAATTCAAACATTACAGAAAAACATGGGAAGACAAAAAAGCAATCCCCTAATGAAAGAAAAAAAAAAAGACCACATCAGTGAATTAGAAGACAAGGTAGGACAAAACAGACAAACAATAACTTGAAGGAAGACTTAAAAAGCCAGAGGAGAGTCTAAGGGAGCTTTGGGACAACACAAAATGAAATAATATTTGCATAATAGGGGTACCAGAAAGAGAGGAAGAGAAGCAAGGAATAGAAAACCTGTTTGAAGAAATAATGACAGAAAACTTCCCTAATATTGGCAAGAAAATAAACTATGCAAGTCCAAGAAACACATAGAGTCCCAAACAAGATAAACCCCAAAAGACTGATACCAAGACACATCATAATTAAATTGGGAAACATCAACGACAAAGTAAGAATCTTAAAGGCAGCCAGAGAGAGACAGAGAGTTACTTATAAGAGAACTCCTATTAGAATATCAACTGATTTTTCAACAGAAATATAACAGACCAGAAGGGAATGGAATGAAATATACAAAGTGATGAAAAGCAAGGGACTGAATCCAAGAATACTATTTCCAGCAAGGCTATCATTCAAAATTAAAGGTGGAATCAAGAGCTTCACAGACAAAAAAGGGCTCAGAGAGTTTGTTACTACCAAGCCAGCAATGCAAGAAATGCTAAAGGGACTGCTGTAAAAGGGAGAAACAGAAAGGCAAGAAGAAACACAAACATTAAGAATAAAAATGAAAAAAAACAAGTACTTATCAATAACATTAAATATAAATGGATTAAATGCTCCAATCAAAAGACATAGGGTAGCTGAATGGATAAGAAAACATGAGCCATATATTTATTATCTGCAAGAGACCCACCTCAGAACAAAGGATTCACACAGACTGAGAGTGAAGGGGTGGAAAAAAATTCTATAGGCAAATGGAAATGAGAAAAAAAAACTGAGGTTGCGATACTTATATCTGACTAAATAGGCCTCAAAGTAAAGACCATAACAAGAGATAAGGAAGGCCACTACATAATACTAAAGGGAGCAATTCAACAAAAAGATATAACTCTGGTAAAACATATATGCACCTAATACAGGAGCACCCAAATACATAAAACAACTTATGGAAGATATCAAGGGAGAGATTGATAGTAATATAGTCATAGTAGGGGATGTTAATACCCCACTGACACCACTGGATAAATCCTCTAAACAAAAAATCAGCAAAGAAACAGTAATCTTAAATGACTCGCTAGATCAGATGGACTTAGTTGACATCTTCAGAATATTTCACCACAAAGCAACAAAACATACATTCTTCTCCAGTACACATGGGACATTTTCAAAGATAGACCACATATTAGGACACAGGCAAAATCCCTTCAAATTCAAGAGGATAGAAATCATAATAAGCATCTTCTCAGATCACAATGGCATAAAACTAGAAATCAACTATAATAAAAACAATGAAAAAAACCAAACATTTGGAGGGTAAATAGCATGCTATTAAACAATGATTGGGTTACCTAAGAGATCAAAGAAGAAATAAAAAGCATCCTGGAAACAAATGACAATGAAAACACAATAATCCAAAATCTATGGGACACAATGAAAGCAGTCCTGAGAGGGAAATTCATAGCTTTATAGGTCTACTTCAAAAAAAACACAAAACTGGTAATAAATTATCTAACCTTGCAACTTAGAGAATTAAAAAGAGAGCAATAAGACCACAGTATCCAGAAGGAAGAAAAAAAATAAAGATCAGAGCAGAAATAAACAACATAGAGACAAAAAAAAATACAAAAGATCAATGAATCCAAGAGTTGGTTCTTTGAAAGGATAAACAAGATTGATGAACCTCTAGCCATGCTCACCAAGAAACAAAGAAAGAGGACCCAAATAAACAAAATCAGTAAAGTAACAACTGATCATACTGATACACAAAGAATTGTAAAAAAATAAATAAATAAATAAAAATAAAAAATACCATGAACAACTCTACTCCAAAAAACTGGACAACCTCGATGAAATAAATACATTCCTAGAAAAATACAAGCTTCCAAAACTCAATCGGGAAGAATAAAAAAACAAACCTGAATAGGCTGATAACTACTGATAAATTTGAAATAGTAATTAAAAAGCTTCCAGCAAACAAAAGTCCTGGACCAGATGGCTTCACAGGGGAGTTTTACTGAACATTCAAAAAATTAAAACCAATCCTTCTCAGACTACTCCAAAAAATTCAAGAAGTAGACACACTTCCAAGCTCTTTCTATGAAGCCAGCATTACCCAAATCCCATACCCAGATAAAAACACTACAAAGAAAAAGAATTATAGGCCAATATTCCTGATGAACATAGATGCTAAAATCCCCAACAAAATTCTAACAAACCAGATCCAGCATTACATTAGAAAAATTATACACCATGACCAAGTGGTATTTATTCTAAGGATGCAAGGCTGGTACAATATCCACAAATCAATAAACGTGATACATCACTTAAACAAATTGAGAGACAAAAACTACATAATCATATTGATTGATGCAGAAAAGGCATTTGACAAAGTCCAGCACCTTTTCTGATAAAAACACTCAGCAAAGTGGGAATAGAGGGATCATAACTCAACATAATAAAAGCCTTATATACAGCCAACATCATACTCAATGGACAAAAATTAAAACCATTTCCCTTAAGAATAGGAACAAGACAGGGATGCCTGCTTTCACCATTCCTGTTCAACATAGTACTAGAAGTACTAGCCATAGCGATCAGACAAGAAGAAGAAATAAAAGGCATCCAAATTTGAAAAGAAGAAGTAAATTTGTCATTATTCACAGATGACATGATACTGTACATAGAAAGCCCTAAAGACTCCATCAAAAAATTATTAGACTTAATAAACAAATTTGGCAAAGTAGCAGGATAAAAAATTAATGCTAAGAAATCTATGGAATTTTTATACACCAATAGTGAACTTACAGAAAGAGAAATTACAAAAACAATCTCATTTACCATTTCACACAAAAAGTTAAGCTATCTAGGAATAAACTTAACTAAGGAGGTAAAAGACCTGTACTCAGAAAACTACAAGATGTTGAAAAAAGAAATTGAGGAAGACATAAACAGATGGAAGAACATACTGTGTTCATGGATTGGTAGAATCAACATCATTAAAATGTCCATACTACCCAAAGCAATCTATAAATTCAATGCACTCCCCATTAAAATACTAATGGCATATTTCACAGATCTAGAAAAAACTCTCCAAAAATTCATCTGGAATAAAAAATAAAAAATGAGGGGAAAAACCAAAACGAATAGCTGCAGCAATCCTGAGAAAGAAGAACGAAGTAGGGAGGATCTCAATACCAGATATCAGATGTATTACAAAGCCACTGTTCTCAAAACTGCCTGGTACTGGCACAAGAACAGACATATAGATCAATGGAATAGAATAGAGAACCCAGAAATTGACCCAAACCACTATGCTCAATTAATATTTGACAAAGGAGGCAAGAACATACAATGGAGTCAAGACATCTCTTCAATAAATGGTGTTGGGAAACTTGGTCAGATATATGCAAAAAAAAATGAAACTAGACCACCAACTTACACCACACACAAAAATAAACTCAAAATGGATAAAGGATTTAAACATAAGAGGGGAAACCATAAAAATATTATAAGAATCCACAGGCACCAAGATCTCAGATATATGCTGAAGCAATATCTTCACTGATACAGTTTCTAGAGCAATGGAAACTAATGGGAAAATAAACAAATGGGACTACATCAAAATAAAAACCTTCTGCACAGCAAAAGAAACCATCAACAAAACAAGAAAACCCACTGCATGGAAGAACATATTTACCAGCGATATCTCCGATAAGGGTTCAATCTCCAACATTTACAGGGAACTCATGCAACTTAACAAAAGGAAGACAAACAATCCAATCAAGAAATGGGCAACAGATCTAAATAGATACTTTTCAAAAGAAGATATAAAGAAGGCCAAGAAACATATGAAAACATGCTCAAAGTCATTAATCATCTGAGAGATGTAAATCAAAATGACAATGTGGTACCATCTCACACCTGTAAGAATGGCTATCATCAACAAATCAACAAATGACAAATGCTGGCGAGGATGCGGAGAAAAAGTAACCCTTGTGTACTGTGGGTGGGAATGCAGACTGGTGCAGCCGCTGTGGAGAACAGTATGGAGTTTCCTCAAAAAACTAAAAATGCAACTGCCATTTGACCCAGTGATCCCACTTCTAGGAATATATCCCAAGAAATCAGAAACACCAATCAGAAAGGATATATGCAGCCCTATGTTCATAGAAGCACAATTTACAATAGCTAAGATTTGGAATCAGTGTAAGTGCCCATCAGCAGATGAGTGGATTAAAAAACTGTGGCACATCTATGTAATGGAATACTATGCCACAGTAAAAAGAATGGAATTCCTACCATTTGCAACAGCATGGATGGAGCTGGAGAGCATTATGCTAAGTGAAATAAGTCAGTCAGAGAAAGATAAATATCACTCAGTAGTGGAATATAATGAACAACATAAACCAATGAATAAAAACAGATCTAGAGACAGAAAAGCATCAATCAGATGTTCAAACCTCAGAGGGAAGGTAGGGGAGGGTGGGGGTAAGGGAGAGAGATCAACCAAAGGACTGATATGCATGCATATATGCATAAGTGATGGACGCAGACAACAGGAGGTGAGGGTGAGGGTGAGGGCAAGACTGGGGGATGAGGGGACAATGGAGAGATAAGGACACATTTGTAATACCTTAATCAATTATATACAATGGCCAGATTATTATGACCACCTGACGTTTGTAGGTAAATTAGCTATAATTTCCTGCTGAAGTTACTAGAGGGCCAGACCATTATAAACATCTGAATAGCACAACATACCTAAGTGTCATTGCTGATCAAGTTCATCCTATCATGCTGATGGCGTATCCCAATGGAGATGGCTTCTTCCAACAAGAAATGAGCCATGCCTCGGTGCTTGTATTGTGCAGGGGGCGGGGGGAGGGGGAGTTCAAGAACATGAGGGAGACTTTACCTTGTTTAGGTGGCCCCCACAATCACCAGATCTCAATCCAATTGAGCATTTGTGGGACGAAGTTAAAAGAGCCATCAGGCAGCTGGTTCCAGAACCATCAAATCTCACAGAACTGGACAGTGCTATTCATCAGGCATGGTGTTAGATTCCTCGCATCACCTTTCAACATCTCCTGGAGTCAATGCCAAGAAGAACTGCTGCAGTATTGAAGGCAAAAGGTGGCCCAACGAAGTACTGATGGGGTGGTCATAATAATCTAGCGTGTGTGCGTGCGTGTGTGTGTGTGTGTGTGTGTGTGTAACTTAATCCCTGCGTTTATCATGTATTTTTTTCATTAGGTTTCTGGCACAAATTAAAACAGGTAACCCATATTCTGAAGGTAGTGTATCCTTGTTGCTCTCACAGCCAAGCAGATAAGACTACCATCCCCAGGTTCCCCATTTTCTTGGGAATAATGATACTAATTACTATAGAGCAACAGTTCAGTTGCCAGAGAACAGACTCCATGCTGGCTGTTTTAAGAGTCTTATCACAGGCTGTTAAACACATTCCTGAATCATTAGGATGGCTACAGAAACAAACTCTGGGCTGTGCTTCTAAGGACAACTTTGAAATTACATTGCAGTGCCTGGAAGCCTCGAGAACTGTGCTTCTGCCATGATCCAATATCAGGAGGCTGCCAAGCAAGGGATAAAAGCTGTTTTCACACTTGTGATTCCAGAACTACCCTGGCCCTGCTGGGACCCATACAAACAGAAAGGAGGCTCATTGCCCACCTCAGATTCAAGCCCCAAGCAAATACTTCTGTTCAGCAGAACCTGATTCATATCCAAAAATCTAACTACAAGGGAGTTCTAGATGTAATTTTTTAAATCTTTATTATTTAAAGCATTATATATATACTAGGGGCCCGGTGCACAAAAATTTGTGCACTCGGGGTGGAGGGAGTCCCTCAGCCCGGCCTGTGCCCTCTGACAGTCTGGGACCCCTCAGTGGATGTCCTATGATGGCCCCAGTCTGCCAAGCGCCTTCTGTGTGTGTGTGTGTGTGTGTCGCCACTGGGGACCTGCCCCCAGCCGCATCAGAGGCTCGGAGCAGTCCTCCTGTGTGTGTCTACCTGCTGGGGACCTGCCCCCAGGCACACCGTGGAGGCTTGGAGCAGGCACCCCCTCTATGTTGATCTCTCGGACTCTTGCCCTCCCCTGTATGTTGTTCTCTTTTTTGAGCTGTGGCCAGAGCTGGGTGCGGCCTGCCTCCCAAGCTTGCCTACTGCCCATCTTCCTCCAGCCACCAGAAAGCAGGGAAAACCCCGCCTCGTGGTCAGGCCAGCCTTTTCCTGCTCCCTGATCCCCGGAAGGGACCTGGGAAGCCGCCAAGCAGGCCGCCAACTCTTTCCCACTC
>PVJC01034737.1:0-18647 GCA_004026665.1 Murina feae
CTGGAGACACCCTTATGGGGCAAGAGTTGTTTCAGTGGGGCTTTTATGCTCACTGCATCTGCCCCGAGTGTGTTCCTTGTGGATCTGTTTTGTTTAGGTTAGTCCCACTCTGGCCACTGGGTGAGGCTGGCTCCTGTATCTTTAAGGAGGTGTTGATTAAGCCTTTGCCTTAGGCTACTCAGTCTTTTATATGCAAAAGTCTCTGACACCGCTTGGGAGGGGCGGGGCCTCGGGGAGTTTGTAGGGCAGGGAGGAGCAAATAGCTATGGCGCTTCTCAGCCCTGCGCTGAGAGACACCAGGTCTCTGTATCCCGCGGTAATTGCTGCAAGCAACGCTGAGGGAAACCCGCTTTGAATTTCCTCCCGGTGCCAGTCAGTCCCCCTTCTCCGGGTGTCTAGGTCCTCAGAAACTCGCCTGGAACTGAAGTTCAGAGCCGCTGGGAACTTGTGGCTCTCTCCGTTTTGGAAAAGAACCGTGTCCTCTGGCGCCAGCCCTCTCCCCGAGCCCCGTGCGCGCGCCTCCGTACCTTTGTACTTTGCTTCCGCCACTCCTCTGAGTCTCAGACTCTTTTCTAGTTGTAGGATTTTCACTCAGCCAGCCTTCCTGTGGGTGCGAGTGGTGTCCGTGTGTTCTTTTCGTGGTTTTTCTGAAATAGTTGTTCACGGCTGCATTTACGGTGTTTACCTTATGCCGCCATCTTGCTGTGTCTACTCTGAATCCAACATTCTTAAAGCAGCAAAAATTATTGCAGAAAGCTTTAGGTATAATAACATGGAAGCAAAGATCATAAACAGTAGAATTTTGATAAATACTTGGCTTTTGGGTTGCTTGTTTCTATGAGTTAGGTAATGTTTCATGATCCTCCTGAGCTACAGGATAACCTACTCAAATTATGCAAATGCCCATTCAAAGGAAGAGGCAGAATTGTGTTAGTCTCCTCTATAATTCTAGATTCATGGGCTCCATTATCAAAGAAGATTTGCATCAAATGAACACAATCAAGCCAGCTTTTTTTATTCATTATTAATATCATGGACTGTAACCCACAGAAACACTTTCTTAGAGTCCTCGTGTCCTTGCCCACCCACTTTCCTTACACAACTGCTTCTGGGCATCTCTCTTAAAATATGCAGATTTGAACAACTTTCATCAACCTAGTTTGTGAGTTTCTTTGTATACCTTCCTCCCAATTCTGCTTCGTGAGAGTCCCCTAAACAAGACTCTGCTGGGAGGACAGTGGGAAAGGGAGAAACTGAGTAGATAACAGCAGAACCTTTCTTAGCTGTTAGGGCCAGGGGAAGAGCTAAGAATACCCTGACAGCAGCAATTTTGCCTTGTTAGTCTTAATATTTTTTATAACCAAGTTAGATAACCTTGAGCATCTGAGCATTTGCACAGACCCACTAGGATGGTCACTTCAACTAGCAATAACTCTGAGTGGTACTCTGTACTTGACCCTACACACATAACACAATGAGTCTTGCTGATTTTCAAACACAGTAAAATTCAACTACAGTCATCTCTGATTTAACCAAAGAAGAAAGGGGAGCAATTAATGTGGTATGAAGCAAACCCTCTCTTTGTATGTACCAACCTTGCGTTGCTCACCATCATCTGAATGAGAACACTGATCTTCCAGAAAAGGGATGGGAGGCAGGACATCTAGTGGGAAGATGAGAACGAAGTGTTTGTATTGCCCCCTCTTTGTTGTGGAGGTGGTAGGCATTTGTGACACAAGCAACCCAGTGGTAAATCTGCTGGGGCATGCAGGGAAGGATGGGCAGTTGTTCCAGGCTGGACTTAATTAATTGTTTATATCTTGGTTGAGTTATTGGGAGTCTATGTTCTAGTGTTCAGCGTTGCATGATTCAAATTGCTATTCTGACTGTCCCTCTTAGGATGACCTGGCTTTGAAGGATTAATCCAGTCTCTCAAGAGGCAAGCCAGTGGACTGATTTCAGGGAAGAACAGAGAAAGTCTATTTGGAATACCAAAGCAAAATGCTAGTACTAAATATTTCCTTCAGTTTCACACGCTTCCTCTGGCCCCTGCTGCCTTCCTCATCTGGCAGAAGTAGGACTTTGGCAAAACTTATTTAGCAAGACTTTAATCATCATTACAGTTCTTGAACCTTGGTAGCCCTTGGCCTTTGTTATTGGAATGTCTAGAACAGCCTTGCTGGCCATTCTCTGGGAAGGACATCTATTTCCCCAAACATCCTTTTCCGTTTTAGCTGTACCTTTTCTGGGGATCAGCCTGCCCTGGGATCCATATCTCCTGGGACACAGAAGTCAATAGCAGCTGCCACATTGTGGGTCACTGGGACCACCTGCAATGGCAGCGTGGTTCTGCTGCCCTCTGCTGGCCACAGTGGGCTTGTTCTGCCTGTTAGCCACTGGCAATCTCATGTCCCCCTCCCCAAAAGGTTGCAATTCCTATCCTCTAATTCCCCTTCCTCAGCAGTCCTTAGTCCTAAACCCTCTTATTATTAAAGACTGGGGCATGAGACCATGATGCAGCTTTGAGGTAGAGTTTATTTAACATGCTCAGGTGAATGATTCTGGCACACATCATAATGGATAATGGGTTATTTCTGGGAAGGGCCCTGAAGTATGGTCAGAAAACGTCTGAGCTCATCAGCTATGCCCTGACTCTCATTTGATTTGTTGTCAAACGATGACATTGCTTGATCTTGTCCCCACATATTGTGATAGTACTATTAGGGGGCCTCTAAATACAAAGCCACTAGCTATAGCATAATAATAATTATTGTTATGATTCATCAGCTACTGCTGAGCATTGCAGAAATCTCAAATATCAGCATTAGGTTGACCCTTTAAACTGAAAGTGAAGGAGAGATTTGGAAAGATGCTGATGGAGATGAAATCAGATACCCTAGAGATAAAAGAGACTAGGTTTATATACCCCAACATTCTGGGTCATTAGGGACCATAATATATGCCAAATTTTATTTTATAATATAGATCTCATCAGAGTCTGGGGCTGGCCCCTCTGGCCCTTCAAACACACCAATGCAGACTGGCAGTGCAGTGTCTGAGATGCACTTTTGGGAGGATACACCTACCACGTAGCCTTTCTTCTTTGCCATGGAAGAGCCTTTTAGCAAATGCGTGTGTTTACTGGTAAAAGTGGTCTGCACTTGGCTCTCACACCAGTGTAAATATTATAAACATAAACATCTGGCCTATATCATTATTGGCTATAAGGCTTATTGGCCTCAGATTAGGAGGATGAGACAGCAAAATCCTTATCAAACCAAGAGTGGCATCTTCAAGATGACTAGGGTGAGGTGGAGAGGGAGCTTAATCCCTTTCAATCTCTATTCAGGGAAAAAGTCCCTTTAAAAAGTTATCCAGCCCTGACCATTGTGGCTCAGTTGGTTGAGTGTTGTCCCATGCACTGAGAGGTCATTGATTCTATTCCTGGTCAGGGCACATGCCCAGGGTTGTGGACTCAATCTCCAGTAGGGGGTGTCCAAGAGGCAGCTGATGGATGGATCTCTTTCGATGTTTCTCATTCTCTCTCCTTTTCTCACTCAAATCAATAAAAACATATTTTTAAAAATAGATAAAAAGTATCCAAGCATTATATGAAAATATATTTTAAATCAAGTAAAGGAATTCCACTAAAAATAGTAGCATCCAGTATAGGCTTTGCCATGGCTCTTTCCCTCTGATGTAGTTACTTAGTAATGTCCCATATAGTGGCTATTCTATCAATGCATATATCAGTGTATAAAGATGGTGATGCTTTGAAACAGTGCTTTCAATAGTGTAAGAAATGACTTTGTTATTTTAAACCATTCATACTGGAGAATTACCAAAGGGTTACCAAATAACCCAGCCCATCTTGACGATACAATCAATGTAAACATAGTGGTCAATTCCTAGGGCACAATTTCAGATAGACGTGAGTTTGAATACTGGCTCTACTATCAATTAGCAACATGCCACTTGTAGACTTCAGAACCTCTCTGAACTTCAGTTCCTTCTCTAGAATATAGTAATAATAACATTATGTGAAAATACATGTAAAATATTCAGCACATGTCCTGCACATAGTAAGTGCTCAATAAATCGTAATTATTACTATTGCCTTCAATCACTAACAGTGCCTTTGGCCTATTAAACGTAAGTATGCAGGCCATGTAAAGACAGGTGATGTGTGTGAGCCAGTAGAGTTATTAAAATAGATGGGATACTGTCTTTTAGAAGATGTAGAAAGGAGTTAAGTTCTTTAAGTTTTGTGATGAAAATAAGTGCACATATGATTATTTTGTGATAGTGGAGGTGAAGGGGTTTTTATAGCTGGTCTTCTAAAATAGTATCTCTGCTGTTCACACTCCATTCAGTGAATAAGCCCTCTTTACTGAACCTTGGTGGATTCTGTGCTAAAAATATTCCATTCCCATTTGGTATAGTGAAATGTCATATCCATTAAACACCAACATACCAAATGCTGCTGGCAGATCCTCAACCCAGCAAACCCAAGTCAACAGGGAATTGTGATCATCCTCAGCTTGTTCATATTTAACATCTCAGCAGATTATTCTGAAGGATTATCTAGGCTTAATTGTTATCACAGAGCTATTTTAGAATTATAAAAATAAAGAACTCATGTACTGCAACCAACTCATTTTTAAAGAAAGGAAAGTGTGGCCCAGGCACTGAGAGTGCCTTTTCAAGGTCACGCAACTGTAAAGGTAGTTTTATTGGCCCAAGATCTCCAAACTCCCAAGCTAATGTTTTGTTGCTTTTATAACAGAGAGTTACAGAATTTTCAAAGCTGAAAGGACCTTTAAGATGACCTGACCCAGTTCCAGTATCTTACAGAGAAAACTGAGGCCAAAAATACCCACCTCAAATGTCTTGTTCAGGGTAATACTTAAAGCTTGCATATTTCAGAGCTTTTGGCTAACTTTTGTTACCATAGGCTTGGTGCTCTTGACATTCTGCTGGTCTGTCCACTGTGGTTATTTAGAGCAGGGGCCCTAAATCCCTGTCAGTGGACTGGTGATGGGCTGTTAATACCAGAATTACCTAAGGGATATTTAAAAACAATACTTGCCACCCTAACCAGTATGGCTCAGTGAATGGAGTGTCGGCCTGCGGACTGAAAGGTCCCAGGTTTGATTCCAGTCAAGGTCATGTACCTTGGTTACAGGCACTTCCCTGTAGGAGGTGTGCAGGAGGCAATTGATCGATGTTTCTCTCTCGTCGATGTTTCTAACTCTCTATCCCTCTCCCTTCCTCTCTAAAAACTCAATAAAATATATTTTAAAAAGAAAACTTCACAGGTCCCATTCTTTTTTTTTTAATATGTTTTTATTGATTTCAAAGAAAGGGAGAGGGAGAGAGGATAGAAACATCAATGATGAGAGAAAATCATTGATGGGCTGCCTCCTGCACACCTCTTACTGGGGACTGAGCCTGAAACCCAGGCATGTGCTCTCACTGGGAATAAAATATTGACCTCCTGGTTCATGGGTTGACACTCAACCACTGAACCACACTGGCCAGGCCCGGGTCCCATTCTTTGAAGATTCAATTTTAGATGGGGGCTCCGGAATCTGTGGTTTGCTTTCTAGTTGATTCTGGGGGACACCCAGATTGGGGAACCATTATTAACAGAAGTCAGTGTTTCTTGTGCTACTTTGCTGAGATTGGCCTATGATGATTTCCAGCTAATGGCTAGATACATGCTAGAAAACTAAGTCAGGAAAAGTCCTAGGCCACTAAGGAGCTTCTGAGATTTTAATCTGCAAAGCCAAGCTCAAGGTGGTAAAAGCAAGGAGAGAGCTTCCCTGGCCAGATGGAGGTTGATCAGAAAGGGCAACACATCTAGGGGAACAGGCAATGATCTAGGAACTCTTGGCCTCATCTCCCAGCTCAGGGGCACTCACTCTGAATTTGCAGCTAGACTTCACTTGGCAGAACATCATTTTGAAACAAAAGATATCAATTTAAGTATGTTGATAACAATATTTGAGAGAACACCATTAAAAAATGTACAGTATCTAGAAATTATAAGAGTGAATCATCATGAATAACAGGCAAAGATGAGAGATTATATTTTGTCAAGTTTTGCAAAATAAGAGCTGGAAGGGCTTTTTAAAACTTTTAGTGACACATCTGAGGGTGTGGCCTCTTCCTTGGTAACTGACTTTCTAAGCAGAGGTTCTCATGTAGAGGTTGCTGATGATGGCTGTTTTTCCTGTCTAGCAGCCTTTTCTTCTTTTAAATAGCACTCCAAATTTACTTTAGGGAATCACCCTTACCTCACTCTCATTCCACCTTGGTTCTCATCCAGGGGTTCCAGGGTGGGCACATGACCCAAGCTTGGCCAATCAGAGCCTTCTATCCTTTGCCAAAGCAATTGCCTCAGGGAAAGGCTCTGGGCCATGAGCCCCAGCCCTGAACTTTTGCGAGGACTACGGGGAATGAGGCACTGTGTTTCTAAACTGGCAAGATGTAATGTTGGAGCTGCTGGTGGGTATCTCTGCACTGTGAAAGGAGAGACTGACTTACAAGGAAGTCAATGTAGAGGAAAATAGAGCCAAGAGAAAGAATCAGAAAGTATCTGAATATCTGGTCCAAGTATTTCTGAAGCTTGGCTAATATTCATGTTTGAACTAGCTTAGTTGGATTTCAGCAACTTACGCCCAAATGTCCCCTCATTTAATATGACTTTACTGAAATTGCTTCATTTTATCATTCATGGATAATTGCCTTTTTAGACACAAAAGCCAGACAGAATATTAGCACTTGGGGCATGTGCCCACCCTGGAACCCCTGGATGAGAACCAAGGTGGAATGAGAGCGAAGTAAGGGTGATTCCTGAAAGTAAAATTGGTGTGCTATTTTGAACATTTTTCACACAGTGTTCCCTCTCCTGATACAAACATTAAGCACATTTTAATAAGAGAAAGTTTTATGAACACATAGGTAATTTCCTGGGGGCCCAAGTTCCTCAATGTTCCTCAGTAGGAATGTCTGACTCCTGCTGTTTTCCATGCTGGAGCTGGGGATACTGCTGGGTGATCTGCTCAATTCACTCGAGCTATCTGTCTGCCCCTTTCTTAGAGGGCTCAGCTGCCTCTGATGGCAGGATCACCTGGATTTTTGTCTCACCTCATCTAGAAGTCTTCAGACAACCTCAGCCCTCACAGAGAAGTATGTGATGGTACACAGGAGTCCCCTGCCTACCCTGACAATGATTACAGCTCCTATACAGCAATATACCACTTTTGCAATATTCCCCAAATTAGCAGAATAGAGTGGTGTGGTACAGGCTCCCAGGTCAGGCTTGCTGGCTATGTGTACGTCATCAAGTTACTAACCTCATCAGTAAAATGTAGGTATTAATAGCAACCTCCTCCTGGGATAGTTGGAAGGCTTATATTAAATCTATTATCCTACTCTATGATGATCATTATTCACATTTTACAGTTGAAATTTATTAACTTGCCCAAGGTCATAGAACTAGTAGGTGGCCACATTGAGATGCAAATCCAGATCTGCCTGAGTCTAAAACATAAGCTATTGACCTCTATGTCCACTGTCCCGAGAGAGAAATATTGTAGGCACCAACTGGATAGACCTACAGGCAAAAGCAGGAAAACATCGAGCATGTTTCACTTCTCCTTCAGATCTCTATAGAACTTACTTTGCCTCTTTTATATTTTTTGGATGCTGCAAATAAGAAATTTAGAAATAAGCCCTAGTGGTATGTAAATCATTTAAGGGTAGGGACAACTTCTTTTTCATTTTTACTTTCTTTGTATCACCTACCATAATGCTTTGCACTTAGTAGGTGTTCAATAAGTGTCTTGAATGAAATTGAGCTCATTGTGTCCATAAGTGTAAATAAACCAATCAATAGCCTTAGGGTACTGGGGGCACTCTCGACTCCTGAGGGGGTTATCCATCTGGCAGTTCACAGAGTTCTGAATTATTAATATATATTTTGTCTTTAAAGACTTCATAGCATGATGCCACTGCTGGACACTATCTGAATGAATCTTGATTCTACTTCTTAACTAACTATATGACTATACACAAGTCGTTTAGCTTTTCTAAGATTCAACTTTCTCATTTGTCAAATAATACTATTATTATAATAATGGGGGCCCGGTGCACAAAAATTTGTGCACTTGGGGGTGGGGTTCCTTCAGCCCGGCCTGTGCCCTCTTGCAGTCTGGGACCCCTCGGGGGATGTCCACCTGCTGGCGTGCCTGGCCAGCCTGGGTAAGGGGCTGAGGGCCATTTTCAGGCTGCCCACAGTCCCTTCAGGGTTCAGGTCCCTACTGGGGTGCCTGGCCAGCCTGGGTGAAGGGCTGAGGGACGTTTTCAGGCTGCCCACAGCTCCCATTGACCCAACGTCCCAACGAGGCTGGCTGGAATCAGGTTTATGGGGCTTATTTATCGTCTATAATTAAAATTTGTTGCCTTGAGCAAAGACCTAGTCAGGCGATGAAGCCCCCTGTTTGCTTCAGCTCTGTGGCTTCTATAATTGAAACATTGTTGCCTTGAGCAGAGGCCCGGCTGGCCAAGGCAGGCAGTTTCAACTCCAACGCTGGTGCAATGGAAGCCTCCTGTTTGCTCTAGCTCTGTGGCTGCCGGCCGCCATCTTGCCTGGGTTAATTTGCATACAGCTGCTCTGATTGACTGGTGGGTGTGGCTTGGCTGGTGGGTATGGCTTAGGTGTCTCAGAGTGATGGTTAATTTGCATAATACTCTTTTATTAGATTAGATAACAGAGGATGGAACAATAAATACTATAGATAAAGCACTTAGTATAGTACCCGGCTCAGAGTAAGTGCTTAATAAATGCCATTTATTGTTATAATTACATGAAAATATTAAAGAATATTTCCTTATTAAAGTTGTTTTGTTTGTTTGTTTTAGAATTTTTAAGTATATGAAGATAAATAGGATCAAGAGCCTGAAGTACAGAGGGCAGCTGTCCTGGGATCAGGCCCTGTTCAGAGGACTGATTTCTGGGACACAGTTTTGCTGGGAACAATTGTTAAAAGCTTCAGCCAGGCAAGAAGCTTCCTCTGGGGACCTCTGAGTGGTGTAGACCAAGGATGTGGATCCCTCTCCAGGGATTCAAATTTCAAAGAGCATAGACTTTCCAAAAGTGTTAGTATGAAGTTTCTTGCTCTTTGGGTCTCCATAGATGAATTAAATCCGTTCCTATTCTTTAATTCTGTGGACCAGGTTTTAGATAGACCTACAATCTTTCGGTTAGGATTTACTCAAGAAATATTGTCTCTTTCATCTTCCAGTTCAACCGACTACCCTTGGGAGGCAGGTGGGCATGGGCAGGCCTATTCTGTTGGGGTAATCTGTAGCCAAGATTCCTTGTAGGGCTGAGAATTCACAGCAGGGGATGTGGCCGCTTCTCAGATATGCAAACAGGTTGGCTGAAGGTGCTGAAAGCTATTTCATTGCCACCAACTTTATGGACTTTCTGCAAAGTGACTGTTCAAGGGGATGGAGGGTGGGGTGAGTTAGAAGAAAGAATGCCATATGCCTAAGACACAGTCCTGATCTCAGGGATGTGTAACTGGTGGAGAGATCGATATAACAACAACTAACCATTATGCAAGGCAAAATGAATTATGAGCCCTGCTCATGGTAAAAACAATGGGCTGAGAAAATCGGAGAAAGGAGAAATCCCATCTAACTGATTGGAGTAGAAGAACTAAGATTTTAAAAAGTAGCCAGGCTGGTCAACCCATGCACTAGGAGGTCACCAGTTTGATTTCTAGTCAGGGCACATGGATGGGTGTGGGCTTGATCCCCAGGCGGGGAGGGGGCATGCAGGAGGCAACCAATCGATGTTGATGTCTCTCTCATTGATGTTTCTATCTCTTTCTATCTCCCTTCCTCTCTCTTTAAAATTAATAAAAAATGTATTTTTTTTTAAAATAGAGGACTGGGGAAAGAGCATTGTAGGTGGCAGGAGCAGCCTGGGCACAGAAGCTCCCTTTTCTTACCACTTAGATAAATAGGGCTTCTCAAGTTGCATGGATAACTGGGGTGTGGGTGAAGTGGAAGGTGGGAGGAGAAGCTGGGCTAGATTTTAAATTCCACCTTCAGGACTTTCTAAGACCTTGTAGGTCTTCTAGGCTTGTGGTATCCCTGGATGCCCCATGCCCTTGATAGCAACTATATTAAAATGCATGTATACTCCACTTTAAGACTGATGTGTAACTGTAAGGCTGAGATGAATGTGTTGAGCTCTAATTGACTAGTTCAATGTACCTATAGATGTGGTCCTAGGACCAGTGCCAGCCTAGGAAAAGTTTAGATCAGTGTGGGATGAGATAAGCACAGAACTTGAGAGGAAACATTTAGAAACTTTTATAGGCCATTTGACATTGTCACAATAACCAAGCAAGTGATCATTTTTCTAGTAATTCACTTTTATTCTAATTTCCAAAAATATTGGTTCACAATACAAACAGATTACATTGGTCTAAAATGCATTGGAGGTTTTTAAATCTCTATGGTCCAAACCTTTTTAAACATTGGGAAAAAATTTAATGTGGAGAAGCACTGATCTAATTGAAATAATATTACTTGTTCAAGAAAGTTGAGGTTGGAGATAATAGAGAAAAGAATTGGTAAACTTGAAGATAGATTAATAGAAGTTTTACAGTGTGAATAGCAGAGACTGAAATATTTAGTACTCACCATCATATCTATACACAACTGTATATAGCCCACTGTGTCTAAACATTCTGACTTAGTTGAAGATAACTTTGTGGCAAAAACAGAAATCCACTCAAACTAAAATAAAATAAAGTGTGTATGTGTGTGGGGGGGTGGGGGGGAGCAGAGGGGGCAGGGTAGTTGTTATTAGAAGATTACAGAAGTGCCTAAAGGAATTCAAGGGCAGTGGGTGCCACTGGTTCTAATGAGGGATGAAGCAGGAAATGGAATACAGGCTGCTGCTCCTCCATTTTCTCTCACTCACCCTTCCTTCTGTCTCTTTCTTCTGCAATGGAGGCTGTGTTGCACCACCATCCTCATTCAAGAATAAAGGGTTTGTTTTCCAGCTGTGGCTGTAAGATGAGCTTCTGCTGTCTGTCATTTTGGGGGATTGCCTTGGCTAAGAAAACAGCCCACCTAAAGCCATGTTTTCTCCCAAGGATGGCCACATCCAATGAGTAATCAACACGAAGGTATAAAGCTCTGGTCCCCTTGCTCCAACTTGGGACAACTGGGAAGAGACGTCTCAGCTCTAGAGGTCCCTACAGGGTTACCTTGCATCACAGCTCAGCTCCTCTCTGCCAAATTATTTCCCCTCCCTTCCAGGTGTTGCTCTCAAGGGTACTACCTAATAAAGGTTTGTGCATTAACTTCTCAGGTGACCCAACTTGGGACACCATACTGCCCAATCTTCCTCCACTCTCTCCCCCACTTCCTTTTTATATTCCCATTTTTCCTCTCTCCTCCTTTTTCTTACCACTTTTCCTCCCTCCATCCCTCAGACTGTGTAGTTTCTCACTCCTGTTTCTTTCTGAGCTTCTACATCATTCCCTTCTCACTTTTGAGACCAACCTTCTCTGCTCCTCTAGTACATGGACAATCATGGCTGCTCCAAAATGGTGTCTTCACTCCCCAGTCAGTGTCACTGTGGCTTATGCTATTGGTATCCCACCCACGTGCCCTTTACTAGGCTGATGAACCCATCCTGTAGCTGTCGTGGGTGCTACTTAACAGCTCACAGTTGTATCCTTCTGTGGAGCATTGCCCTTAGCCAACCTTCTCTGCTAGAGATGCCTAAGAGATAAGCCCCACACTTTTTGGACATTAACTGTCAGATGAGGGGCTACAAAAGTCCATCCTCTTTGCCTCAAGGCAGGATATGCTCTGCGGTATAATTCATGCTCTAGAGTTCCCTATGGGGTCAGACTAAAGCCAGAGTTTTGAAATGGCATCTTTCCATGCCCTGTTCCCCTCTCACTATCTTTCAGGTATAGAGAAAGCACTCGCTCAGTAAATCCCGCTGCTTTGAGGGAACCTGATATAAGATCATCATCTTGAAATCTAGTGCCATGGCTAAAGACATAATGCCAAATATCCAGAAGGGATAACTAGACTGGTTTAGGCTGAGCCCACCCAGCTTCTGGGTTGAACACCTGGATCAGGAGTTCACTCCAGGCCCAATCATCTATGGCTGGAGAGTGGTACAGTGTAGAGTAGATGAGGGACACAGGCAGAGAGGGCAACTCACAGAAAAGAATGGTCAACTCCTACAAAAGTGGACCCTACCATCTGTCCTTCTCCTCAGTCTTTTTAACATTTATTTTCTCTGTCATCTTCCTCACCTCTCTCCTCATCCACATCCCAGGTTTGAAATGAAGGAGATGGTTTTGAAAGGTGGCGCCATGTTATGGACCAAGGATTGGACCATGTGTCAGGAGATCCAGGTTGTAGCCTGCTTCACCCTACTTGCTTCACATCTTTGGGTCTTAGATTTAAGGTAAAGTAGAGAGTTGGTTTGCGAAGTTGAATAGTCAATGCTCCTATGAAAACAAGCAGGGCAAATCTTTAATGTCTGCATCCCTCAACTCAGCACAGTGCCTGGCACAGAGTAAGAACACGATAACATATTGGAAACAGGAGAGAGCATTTAAAAATAAAATGACAGTGAATTACATTAAGACAGTAAAGGAAGAGTGTGACTCAAACTCATGATATGGGTGTGGAACCATTAGCACTTGGTGAGTGCTAATCCGTGCCAGTTCTGGGTTAAGCACTTCAAGTGCTATTCCCAGTACTGCTGCTACAGTGTGAAAAAGCACCCAAAAACTTAGCTGTTTAAAACAACCATTTTATTTTGTGTATAGATTATATGGGTCAGGAATTTGAGTAGATGATTGTGGGGATGGCTTGTCTCTGCTCCATAGCATCCAGGGCCTCAATTGGGAAGATTTGATGGCTGGTGGTGACTTGACAGCTGGGAGCTGGAATCCCCTGGAGCCATCACTCAGATGACTGGTGGTTGATGCTGAGACCTCAGCTGCAGTTGCCGACCAAACCCTGGGCTTCCTCAGAGAATGGTGGCTTCAAGCTGCTAGTACTTTTGACATGGCAGTTCAGGTTCACAAGGCAAGAGCATCATCATTTTGAACCCCAACCTCCAAAGTCAAACTGAATAATTTGCTCCACATTCTATTGGTTGCCCATCCAGATTTGAGAACAGAGGAATTAGGCACCACCTCTTGATGGGATGAGAGCAAGGTTCTCATAGCACATGTGGGATGGGAGATATAGTTAGGCCATATTTGAGAAGTTCAATCTGCCATGTGCTCCTTAATTCTTCCATGTCCTTGGAGTAGGCATTACTGTTCCTTTACAGATGAAGAAACTGAGGCTCAGAGAGTTAAGTAACTTGTCTGTGGACAAAGTCAGTACATGGCAAGGCTGGATTTGATCCCTGTCTCTACAAAGCCGGTATTCTCCAATAGCATATAGGCTGCTTACAGAAAATAGGAACTGAGGAAAGAAATGCATTCAAAGTTCTCCCTCTGTGCAGGATCGGGAGTGGGTAAGCCTTCTTCTCTTCCCCTATAAAGGAGTCAGGTTCCTGTACATAACTCCCTTAGGTGTTGCTTCTGGGAGACTCTATAATGATGTGTATACCTTTGATGCCTCAAGTTTGCCAGCTAAGGGCTGGCAGAGAGGTTGCTGTCCCCCTACCCACACCTTCCCACAATCGTTAGGTCAAAGACTCAGGGGAACAATGGGCTGGAGGAAGTTCTGTTCCCTTCCGTAAAGGCAGCATCAGAACCAAGTGCCAGGAATACTTTCTCTGTCATGATCCCCATTTAAACTCCTATTTTCCCTTAAGTTCAAACAAGGACCACTTCTTTCAGGAAGATATCTCTGCTGCTCTCCTGAAACTTACAACTGGATGTTCAGATGATACCTGCCACTTACTGCTTGCTCTGTTGTGTCCTAAACCCCCAATGAGCCTCCTAAGGACTCAGAGGCCTTTCTGAGGCCTCTACAAAGCAGCCTGTATGCTGTTGGAGAACACCTGCTGCAAGGACGGGGCCTTTCTCTCCTTCAGTTCTCCCCTCAACACCACACAAATGATACCTTATTAGGTACTCCATACATATTGACTGATGAGATCAAAGGGCCCATAAAGTTTATTATTATAACAGGAGGACACATGTGCACCTCTGAGAGCCCACAGATTGCACAGGCACTGTGCTACTTGCTACGACCCTTATGATCCAGGAGCAGGGTTTTAGAAAATCAAATATGATCCTCCTGGGCACTCTGCAGCATGTCAATAACATATCAGACTTGGTCTCTAGAAGTCCTTGGTCAGATCAAGAGGCCTTCATTCCAGGTATATTTCAGGTAAGTACTATAAGGTTACAATCTCAATCAGCTGTCAGATGGTTCTAGAGTCAGACATTTAGAAAGTCCCTAAATAAGATTTTTGAAAAATCCCAAATCTTGGCTTTAATTTGTCCTGTAAGTTGTTTGAATGATTGATGTAGCTGGAGCTGTTAGACAGGAAAGGATAGATCTTATAGTTTTTATTTCAAATTAATCTTCTTGTAATAAAACAAATTTCTCTTAATTTGTCACCACTTTACCTCAAAGTGTTCCTAAAAGCCACAACTTTTGGAAACACCTTTGAATGTTCAAAATCAACTGATGAACCTGTTCATAAATTATGGGTAATCAATATCAGTGTTTCACCTTCACTCATTAGTCACAACATAAACTCTTGATTCAAATATAACCTTATGGTATAAAACTATTTCCTAAATACACCATCACCAAGAAAAAAAAACTAAACTCCCTTAAGTAATTACCTTGGGATATGAAAGAAAATGTAAACATTTTATTTGGCAGTTCTGAACACATGAATAAATAAATGGAAAAGTACATATTAATATTTCTTTTTGGAGTAACAGATACCATTAAGTGCTTATTTACACATCTTTACTGCAAAGAACAGTTACACAATTCAATTTTCTCTTATAAAAGGTAACTTCCCACAACACTGGACTGGACAGTTAAAGATGGGGATACTGATAGTGCTTGGTTCTAGCAGTCTCAATGTTTGAAAGGCATTCATTTGCAAGTGGGATAAGAAGAGTCATCATGCATTGAGTTCATCCGGACCATGTACTGTGAAAGTTTCTGATGGCAGCCACAGAATTTGTGTGTCATGCGCTTAAGTCAACTATGACATGTTTGTAAATCTGTGTATTTCCCTTAAAACTGGACGCAAAAAGAAAATTGCGTTTATTAATGGACACATGTGTGAATGATCTTGGTGCCTGAACATTTAATTCCTGAAATTTCACAAATTTGGCTTTCTCTGCATCCCAGTTATACACTTGAGTAAAAGAATAATCACTTCCAAGAATTGCATATTGATAGTTATTTATTTGAAGAGGCTGGAACACCATAGATCCTCGTGATGGCATCCTCTGAATATCCTGAAATGAGGAGCCTCCCCATTTCATTACTTTGGAATCACCAATGAATCTTGTCAAGCAAATGTACACGTCACCTTTCACTGAGAAGTGCTTTACGGCATATACATCCTCCATGTTAGGGATGTCAGTTTGGTTAATGAATGATTGTGTTGCTTTGTTCCACTGATAAATTACAGGACGCTGGGAACTACTGGACAGGATTAAATGAGGCATTCTCAGTGCCTGAGGTGTTCTGGCTATTTCTAGGTATTCCACATCAGTGTCCCTGTACCACGCATGTAAGGATTGATGGGAGTAGAATCCATTTCCATTCCATTTATAAATGGTAGTAAAACCAGCTTTTGAACTGTCAGCAACAACAAAGTACCAGTTGTTTTCGATCTTGAATGTTTCAATATCATTGGGTTTTCGGATTTTGAGAATTTCAATATCCTGGATTTTTATGAATTTATTCGCAAAACCGTCTCGCTTATAGATGTGAGAGCCTCCAAAGAGCTGGGCCACAATAACATAAAGCTGAGTTTCAATGACTATAGGCTTGCATACTACAGTGGACGTGCCTGGGAAAGACAAATGAGAGATTAGCTGGATGGTCATCCTCTTTTGGAGCATGCAGACATTGTCATGTTACATCCAACCTGCACTAGATATTTAGGATACATGGCTATATACTGAGCTTCCTTCTTAGTCTGAGTTTCTTTCTTGCAGAAAGAAAGCATTGCTCTTCCTAGTACATCATGAGTTAATCTTTGTAATTGTAGTGAAAACAGCCATTTATTGATCACCTACTATGTGCTTTGCCAAATCATCTCATTAAAAATTTCCAAAAGGTTAAATAATAAATATTATCCTCTCTTTTGTTGATGAGCAGGCTGAAGCTCAGAGAGGCTCAATGATGCTAGGAGAAGGCAGAGTTGGGATTTGAACCCAGGTGTACCAGCATCGCTATGGGGTGGGCAGCTAGGTGTTCCGGGGTTTCCATCTTGGGCTTAGATCCTCCAAGGTTCTAGGAGGTTTGAATGGTGGTTTGGGAAGCCCACAGCTCGATCTGTAGTTGGTTTCTTCTAAGTACGAATTACTTCTTGAATAACCTGACTTTCCCCTGAGAAAGGAAAGTGATGCCACTTGGCATTTTTCTGCATCCTCAGGTCACAGATGGCAAGAGAGCAGAGAAGGAAGAGGGAGGAGTACATAGATGATGCTCATGAATGTTACTTCGGGAAATATTAGAGAACAACACGAGGTCTGTCAGTGGCCTAGCTCAGTATCCTTTTGGTAAGAGTTTAATATTTAATATATTCTGAACTCCTCAAGGGAGCTTGAGTCTAGGCAAAGAGAATCAGGGCAAATGTAGGCCCTTGGTCTTTTCTGCCTGCAACCTAGGGGGCTCTGAGGCAATAAGTTCTGCATCAACTCTTTCTACTAATTGACTCCATCCAGAGACTAAAATTACTCTACTTGTGACCCTTTTCAGGACTCAACTGATTGTGTGAACTTGGAAAAGTTACTTAACTTCTGTGGGATTTAGTTTTCTCTTTTGTACAGAGAGGGTTGAAACTAGATCAGGGCTGGTCACTAGATTTTAACTATGTACCCATAATGACTGATAGATGATGATAAGAGCAACTGTCTAGATAACTGTGTTGAGAAGGATTTTGTGGCCACTGCTGCACTCTGCAAGAAAGAGCACCACAGTGGATAAGCAGTGTCTGTCTGGGGGTGAGGGATGGGATGTTGACCATATACATGACATCTGTTTGTCATTTTATACTAGACTAGAGGCCTGCTGCACAAAAATTTGTGCACTTGGGGGAGGGAGGCTTTTCATCCCAGGCTGTGCCCTCTCGCAGTCTGGGACCCCTCAGTGGATGTCCTCCTGCTAGCTTAGGCTCACTCCCCAGGGGGATCGGGCCTAAGCTGGCAGTCAGACATCCCTCTGGCAGCCCATAGCCCTCAGGGGATGTCCACTTGCCAGCGGGGAGCAGGCCTAAGCTTTAGTTGGACATCCTTAGCACTGCTGAGGAGGCAGGAGAGGCTCCCGCCACCACCGCTATGCTGGCAGCTATCAGCCTGGCTTGTGGCTGAACAGAGCTCCCCCTGTGGGAGTGCACTGACCACCAGGGGGAAGCTCCTGCATTGAGCATCTGCCCCCTGGTGATCAGTGTGTGTCATTCCCAGTGGTTCTGCTGTTAGGGTCAATTTGCATATTACCCTTTTATTATATAGGATAGAGGCCTGGTGCACAGGTGGGAGCAGGCTGGTTTGCCCTGAAGGGTGTCCTGGATCAGGATGGGGGTCATACTGGGGTGCCTGACCAGACTGGGTGAGGGGCTGAGGGCTGTTTTCAGGCTGGCCACACCCTCTTCAGTGTAGGGGTCCCCACTGGGGTGCCTGGCCAGCCTGGGTGAGGGGCTGATGGCTGTTTGCAGGCTGGCCAAGCCCCAGAGTGGGAGCCCTCACCCCATGGGAGTGTGGCTAGCTTGGGTGAGGGGCTGAGGGCCATTTTCAGGCTGCCCACAGCCCCTTCAGGGTTGGGGAGTCCCACTGGGGTGCCTGGCCAGCCTGGGTGAGGGGTTGATGGCTGGCCATGCCCCTCTGGTGACCAAAGCTCCCAGCCTCTCTTTTTTTTCTTTTTTCTGGGATTTATTTATCTTCTATAATTGAAACTTCGTAGCCTTGAGTGGAGCCCAGGGCTGACCAGGGCAGGCAGGAAGCTTGGCTTCCTTCATCATGGGGGGCAACCCAAGCCTCCTGCTCGCTCCAGCTCCATGGCTGTGGCCATCTTAGTTGGATTAATTTGCATACCCACTCCTGATTGACTGGTGGGTGTGGCTTGTGGGAGTGTCTTGAGCGTAGTGGAGGAATGGTTAATTTGCATGTTTGTCTTTTATTATATAGGACTAGGGGCCCGGTGCACAAAAATTTGTGCACTCGGGGTAGAGGGAGTCCCTCAGCCCGGCCTGTGCCCTCTCACAGTCTGGGACCCCTCAGTGGATGTCCTATGATGGCCCCAGTCTGCCAGGCGCCTTTTGTGTGTGTGTGTGTGTGTATGTGTGTGTGTGTGTGTCATCACTGGGGACCTGCCCCCAGCCGCATCTGAGGCTTGGAGCAGTCCTCCTGTGTGTGTCTACCTGCCGG